>CAJNDS010000997.1:0-43835 GCA_905221605.1 Symbiodinium natans
TTAAGGTGGTTGCGTGTGGGATAAGGTAGGGGGGGCGGGGGCCCCCCCCCTACCACCTTCAGGTCCCCCCCCCCCACAAGGTCCCCCCCCACCCCACCCCAAGGTCCTCCCCCGCCCCCCACAGTCACCATGCTCTGAAGGTCTGTGGTACTTTGCAGAGGTCGTAGTGAACAGAGCGTCCCTGTACCTAAACTTCGTTTGCGACACGGGGTTCCAGCGGGGGAAGCAAGGGGGCTGAAGGAGTTTAGGGCTTCAGATTTCGAGTTTAGGGGTCTTCGATCTTACCTGACTAACCGGTTGAGTCTCTACATGGACTCAATCGTGCTTGTTAACAGCTGCTCAAACATGCATTCGAGACTGAAGCTGCAGCTTGGAGCAGCGATACCCATTCTGCATGTGCACGCCATCAAACTTGGGGGAGCCGTGTGCGGTGACTAGCTTTCGTAGCCCCTTCTCAAGTTTATATGTATATTTGTATTCATGTTTATTTTTATTGTTATATTTGTATTTATATTTATACTTATGTTTATATTTGCTACCCCCCCCCTCGATCCAGGTTTTTATGTCTTATTCATGAGTAAAACAAGAATAGGGTTTAGGGTTTAGGGCTTCCCTAGATGGTCGTAAGGTTCTAATTCTACAGGCAATGCCTGAATCTTAAACCCTAGACCTTTTACCCTGTAGAATCTACACCCTAGAGGGCTAAGCCTGTGAGGGTTTTAGAGATACACCCTGAAAAGCCTTAAACCTTTAGCCCAGCCCTATAGGGCTAAATGGTTAAACAACCTAAGGTCTTTGCCGGCTTAGTTTCAAATGCCTAGACCTTACACCCTAAACCTTTAAACCTTCACTATGGGGTTTAAAGGGTTACGGTTAAGGGTTTAAGCTTAACCTTGAAACCCAATGTATGATTAAAGAATTAGGGTTTAAGGTTTGAGCCGAAACCCTATATAGGCTTCTTTTGGCCCGGTTAATCATTAGTAAAAAGACTTATAAAATTACTAATAAAAGGAGATAATATAGAGAGAACCCCTACAAAATAATAATAAAACGAGTCAAACGACAATAAATAATTAGGAAATTAGTATTTTTAATGTGAAGTGAACAGTAATTCTATTTCATAATGAGCCGGGCGAATAAAATGCCCGGTTATTATTACAAGCGAGAACTATAATTCTATTCACCTGGGAAATCCTATAATAAATCTCTAGCTCTTGTACAAGCGAGTTCGTTGATCGCAGAGAGCACATGGTCGCTACATTTAATGCATTTGCAAAAAGCCCAAAATAGTATTTTAATGGAGTTCGTATGTGCGTTTACACGGTTGTACCTAGAGGTGGGGGGGCGCGCTGCAGGACGAGCGGTGCCAGTCTGGCACGGGACCCAAAAAAGAGGTGAGCACGTTAAGTACTTTTGAGTATGAAGTGGACTGAACAGGTCAAGGGGTGTACGTAGTTGCAGAGGGCAAATTGTTTGTTGAGGGCTTGTCTTTGCAGCGAATGCCTGGCACTTACAGGGTTGCAGGTTTTTGCCAGCGTCGTTTCCTGGTTCGTGTGGAGATATACTATGTCAGACCGATGCCCCTGATTCCACAACTCCACTACTGGGCTACAATGCAAAAACGGTAGTATAGACGAGGATGTTTCTTGCCGGCAGCCCAAAGCGCACTGGTCCCCATTCCTGCGACAAGTTTAGGTTCTGTTATAAGCCCCTTGAACCCATAAAGGATGCTCTTTTCGTGCGTGTGGGATCTCAAGGGTACTGCAAAAGAAAACCTCGGCAACAAATTTGACAATATGAAAACAACTATTGGTACACACATTCGTACCTATCTATCCACACACAAAGATAATCACACATATATGCAACTTGAGGCCGCATCATGTCGTCGATCTCAGTCCATGTGCACCTCCTGAGTGGCGCGAGCGTGACTTTGGCAACGGAGCCAGAAGAGTCTGTCACCAGCTTGTGCCAAAGGGCCCAGACCGCTCTAAGAGCTGGCAAGGGAAGGCTGCTGATAACCTCTGGCGATACACTGGCCGGAGGTACAGTGAAGCGAGCGCGTTTACAAGACAATGACGTGCTGACTCTGCATGTTGGTCAGGTTAGCCTTGCGTGCCGTCGAGGAGGATCATCTAGCTTTGCTGCTCTCATGGGTGATGGATGTGTGGTGACCTGGGGCCGTGCCAACTTTGGCGGCGACAGCAGTTCCGTACAGGATCAGCTCAAGAATGTGCAGCGGGTGCAAGCTTCTGATTCTGCATTTGCTGCGATCCTGGCTGATGGATCTGTGGTGACCTGGGGCAGTGCTCCATGCGGTGGCGACAGCAGTGATGTACAAGATCAGCTCCAGAACGTGCAGCATGTGCAAGCTTCAAAACACGCGTTTGCTGCGATCCGGGCTGATGGATCTGTGGTGACCTGGGGCAGTGCTCCATTCGGTGGCAACAGCAGAGCCGTACAAGAACAGCTCAAGAACGTGCAGCAGGTGCAAGCTTGTGATACGGCGTTTGCTGCGATCCGGGCTGATGGATCTGTGGTGACATGGGGCCGTCCTCAACTTGGCGGCAACAGCGGAGCCGTAAAAGATCAGCTCAAGAACGTGCAGCAGGTGCAAGTTTGTGATGCGGCGTTTGCTGCGATCCGGGCTGATGGATCTGTGGTGACATGGGGCCGTCGTGGCTGTGGCGGCGACAGCAGAGCCGTACAAGAACAGCTCAAGAACGTGCAGCAGGTGCAAGCTTCTTCACAGGCGTTTGCTGCGATCCGGGCTGATGGATCTGTGGTGACATGGGGCCGTCGTGGCTGTGGCGGCGACAGCAGAGCCGTACAAGAACAGCTCAAGAACGTGCAGCAGGTGCAAGCTTCATCTGCTGCGTTCGCGGCGATCCGGGCTGATGGATCTGTGGTGACATGGGGCTGTGATGGCTCTGGCGGCGACAGCAGTGATGTACGAGATCAGCTCCAGAACGTACAGCAAGTGCAAGCTTCTGACTTCGCGTTTGCTGCGATCCGGGCTGATGGATCTGTGGTGACCTGGGGCGATGCTCGATTTGGCGGCGACAGCAGTGGTGTACAAGTTCAGCTCCAGAACGTGCAGTGGGTGCAGGCTTCTTCACAGGCGTTTGCTGCGATCCGGGCTGATGGATCTGTGGTGACCTGGGGCAGTGCTCCATGCGGTGGCGACAGCAGTGATGTACAAGATCAACTCCAGAACGTGAAGCACGTTCAAGCTTCTGGCTTCGCATTTGCTGCGATCCGGGCTGATGGATCTGTGGTGACCTGGGGCGATGCTCGATTCGGCGGCGACAGCAGTGCTGCACAAGATCAGCTGAGAAAGTAAGAAAGCAGATCCTCCTGTCTGAAGCCCACTTCAAAAAAGCTTGTGGGTTCAGGGGTTTAGGGCTTAGGCACGAGGGGTTTAGGAGTGTAGGGTTTAGGGTTTAGGAGTTTAGTGTTTAGGAGTTTAGGAGTTTAGGGTTTAGGAGTTTAGGGTGTACGAGTTTAGTGTTTAGGAGTTTAGGGTTTAGGAGTTTAGGGTTTAGGAGTTTAGGGTTTAAGTAGATGAGTCTCTGGAACTTCCGTGTAATAATTGGGGGTGCCGGGATACCTGCAACCTCTAGACCCCAGTCGTTTCATCTTTGGGCGGGTTAGCCGTAAAGAATCGCGCCAAACATGTGCCAGAATTCGCAGGAACGCTCATTCCTTTTCATGTTGGGCTTAGGGCGAAGGGCTTGCGATCTCCATAGCACGGGGCGATTAGGTCCGCAGCTGGCAACGCCAAGAGTGCGGAGAGGTCGCTGATGGTTCTCCAGGGCAGGCCGCTTGCTCTCCTGCTGATGTCTTCCTTTGCTTCCTGCTGGCAGCTTGGGGTAGCTCCCCGCAGTTATCGGGCACCCCGGGCACCCTCTGCAAGACCAGCAGAAACAATCTACGGCAACGCACAGCCAGCACACTCAGGCCTGCAAAACTTGGGTGGCATGTGTGCATTGTACACCAGTAGGGATGGGTTGATGGCATCCTGCATGCCCGAAGTTTGCTAAGATCTCGTCTGCTGGTCTGCCACATGCTATGAGCTGCTTTTGCAGGATTCTACAAACCTTTCCAGCGAATCAGATCAAGGCCGGAGCTAAATGAGATGAGGAGATGTCATCGACGATTGTGGTGTGCGGGTGGTATCTGAGCACAGCTTTCCGCAGGCGTTGATCGGACATGAGCTTGGCCGGATGGCTTACGCCATGATGACCGGACCAGGACTGAAGGCCGGAATATAGCTGCATATGACTATGTATAACTGCACCCAGCAGCAAAACTATGCAATAATGCTGCAAGCCCCAGGCCTGGGCTGGGCGGCTGTCGAAGGCACGAGGGCTTTAAATCTGCAGAAACCGTGCCTACACTTCTTTTGCTGCCCGATTTAAGGCTTTACGCTTCAATCAAAGTCACATCGGCCTGGTCTTGCACCCGAGTGCAACAATTGTTGACAGGTCTTCCTTGGCCAGCAACTCTTGCAAGGTGTGCAGTCTATGGGTCTGGGACTGAGGTCCCTGCACGAAGGTACATGCCGGCCCTACGATGCAGGTATAGAGTGGGGAAAATTGATGTGAACCTACAGGGGTGCTTTGCGGACACAGAGCCACGGTGGCTTTGCATGGCTTGCTCAGCGTTGCAAGATCTGCTCTTGTCCGTTTCGTGGCATGCCACCCATTCTGGAAGACTTCCGCTGAACTCGCTGCACTGAAGAGGCGGGCAACCAGGCCGCCTCCTCGATTGGATAGGACAGCTGCCCCGCAAGCTGCAATACAGCAAAATGCATGTCAGAGTCTGTCAGAGGCTTTCACTACGATGCTGCCAATGCTTGCCAGCAGTGGTCATACCATTCCAGGTCATATAATTTGGCAAGCATGGCCTAAGCATCTGGACTGTTGGCGGCGCTCTGGACTCAAACAAGGTAAACTCTCAGCTGTTAGAGGCGCAAGAGCCGCAGTGCAGGACTCTCCTCCCGGCGCTCATTGTTCGGTTCGTAGCCCAGAGATGCCTAGCACCAGAGCAGCTGAATAGCTGAGCTGGACGTTCTGTTCATATTCACCAGCTGGACGTTAGCTTGGATTGCACTCTTTGCTATCTCTTTACAGTTTACCGTTGGGTGATGATGCCATTCAAGAGAGGGTTTCAAGAGTGCAGGCTTTGACCCGTTTGGTCGGAAACCGCGAAGTTCGCTGGGAACGATCAATCTCAACCTCTTTGGCGGCCGCTCAGATAAAGGCTGCGGGGTGTTGTCATATTCGCAAAATATGTCGCACTTGCCTTCCAAGCATGAAGCAGCAACGCCGAGCATGAAGCATCTGAAGGCCACGCCCAGGATGGAGGGATCGGCCAGGACTGGGCGTTAAAGTCTTAAGGTGAGATGCAACTTAGCTTGTTTAACTTTTCGAATCTACGAAATTTCACGAACTCTGCAGCCACGCCATTGCAATCGCAGCTACAGAAGTGGTTGAGCGCGAGTACACAGATGCACACAGCCTCGGCGCCATGAGTTGCAGGGATCGCAGCTCTCGAGCGGCGTTGTGCGGCCAGTCATGGAGATGCTGGCCGCGGACTTTCAGATTTCACACTAAGGGTTTAGGGTTTGGGGTTTGGGGTGTAGGGTTTAGTACGTTTAGTGTCGAAAGCCCGTTCTTGGACTGCCGAAGCAGGTGGTGTCTGCTAGCTGTCTGATGCAATGATCAGACTGGGGACCCTGGTACAGCAACCCTTGGCCCCAATATGGGGGGGGGGTTTCCGAAATTGGGGGAACCTTATGAGGGGTCTATATTATAAGGGGATCCTACTGTTTGGGAGCAGATTTGGGGTCCCATATTTTCGTTAATCCCCATATCGATTAACCCTCCTTAAACCCAAGCCTCACTTTCTTGACCAGTCCGAGGCCGTTGATATGGTCGTGAAGCACGCGGCCCCGCGTGCCAAGTGCTCAGGGCACCGTTTCTTGGTGTTGGTGGTTTGGAGGTGTACACATAAACATCAGCAGGCTCAGGAGTCAATGTTTAGAGTTTAGAATGCTGAGGCGGTTTCTCGAGAGAAGACCTTTTGCTCACCTCTGCAATGGTCCTATCAAAATGGCTACCTGTGTGATTTGCAGACCCTCCGAGTGCGCAAGACGTGAATGAAGGTTTCGAAGAGAAGCAGTCGGATTGGCTAGAAGGGTCTTCTGTTACTAGTGCGCTTTGAGTGGCAGAGGCTTCAGCACGGCTGCCCTTGTTCTTTGCCGGAGGTCCTTCGTCCGCTCATATGGCTTGGGGTGCTGGCGCGCGGTGGTCCGGAGTCGCTGTGCGCCTGCCGTGTTTGTCTTTGCTTTGATGCTCTTCTGGCTTGAACGAACGCATAGCCTTTTTGCATGTTTGTAAGGCGCAAAGTGTATTTAATTCTCACTGTGCTCCATCAGGCATTCTGTACGTCAGTGCTTGGCTGCTTCAGGATGTCGTCTATGCGACAAGGGATGGATGGTTTGGGCGTGCCAGGCAGGTTCCTCCTTCGAAGTGCAGTCAGTGCAGTCAGTTTCGATGTTCCAGAGCACAGAACAGCTGTCATTTGCGAATGTTTCAAGGCTTGCATCGACGCCCTGTCTGGGCTCCTGTCGTGTCCTTCATGACGTTCCGAAGCTCAGATGCCGTCGTCCCTTTGTGCGTTGTAGCACATGTTGCCATGTTGCCACAATAGAGATTCCTGAGAGGTTTGCCAGCATTTCAAGTCGAGGCCTTTCATGCATATCCTGCTTCAGCTGGGAGCTCTGCGGAGCGTCCAGATCTGAGAACTGTCAGCTTGGACGTCATTGCTTGCAGGCCCTGGCCTCCGTTGCGTAGAAGTGTTGCGGAGTGGAGGTCAGCGCGCTCGTTGCCAGCTGCGGGCGTTCTGCTGTCAGTGCCTCAGTGCCGCAGTGCGAAGTTTGCTGGAACGAAGCTTGAGCCCTTTTCCGTAGTTTACTCATGTGTGCCCTGCATCTGGCCTTCGATTCACGGCGTAAGCCTCAAGGTCATCACCGCGGACCGGGCTGCTGCACTCTCTGCTGGAGTCTCAGCTGCGGCTCGAAAGATCACTTTAAGGTGCAGTAAGGCTAGCTACCAACTAGACCTGAACCGAGACCCCCTCCCTTATGGGGAGAAAATCAAGCCATACCGGGCCGTGATAAGAGATAGGAGTGCATGTTTTTGCCCGGAAGTAGAGGATGTAACGGGAGAAGCGACCACTGTGAGGGAACTGATCAAGCTTATTGAGTCTTGGCCTGCGTTTTCGTTCTGCAATACCATCCTCCCCCTCAGTGGAGATTCAAAGGGGAAGAGTCTTTTTCCAAAGGGGAACATGAAGGGGAAAACGTTTTTCCCCGCATCTTCGTTCTGTTTCACTCCGAACCGAGACTTGAGGGCGACGCCCTGTGCAAGGAGGTCAGGGGCAACCCTGGCCTTCAAACCAGAGAGAAAGAAATGAAGAGGGGATACCCCATGCCCCAAGGCCCCAAAAAAGAAAGAAAAGCATACAGACAAGAAAAGAACAAAAGAGAGAGAGAGAGAGCCATTTTGGCTCAAGCCATTTTGGCTCAAGCCATTTTGGCTCAAGCCACGAGCGGCTCGAGCCCCGCCCCCAGTGTCCAGGGGACAACTCAAACAAAGTAGAAGAGAGAGAAGAGGGGGGAGAAGAGACAGGGGGCATCCGTTCTACAGAACTGCCTTCCTTTCGCCCCCGCAGCAATCGACCACAACTACCTCCACGCAGCCCTACGCTTGCGGCCCAACGAGGTCCTGGAGGGGGACATCGTCGAGTTCGGTGCTCGAGGTGAACCGCTGCTGGCCGAGCTTCCCGACTACCAGCGGCGTGCGGGGGACACCGTGCACTGCTACCTGTCCGATATCGGCGACCCTACACGTGGACTACCAGGGGGCAAAGGCGGCCTCCGGCGTCTATCCCGCCAGGGACACCAACAACCCAGTGTACGTGACTTGGCAGGGAGATGGAGAACAAGATGAACACTCATGGTGGTAGCAGTGGGGACGCCCCCAACAGCCCCTCCGGGGGGGGGAAGCGCAAAATGGATACCCAGGAGGCACTTACCATCGACACCATCAGGGCCGCAATCCAAGAGGAACTTCGCCTTGAGAGAAGGGAGCTGAAAAGGGAGCTGCTCGCAGAAGTGCGGGAGGTACGCGAAGAAGTTCGGGGGCACCTGAGGGACACCAACCGCATCCTCAAGGACCTCCAGGCGCTTCAGACGATGCAAGGGGACGACCTCCGCAAGCTCGACCATGTGCAACAACATCAGGCGGGGGCTCTGGAGACACTCACCGCAGACCAAAAAACACTGCATGACCGCTTGGCCCTCCTAGAAGGCAAGTTCGGCACATGGCAAGGCAGCAGCCACGGGGGATCATCGGCCTCCACCACCGACGACGAGAAGCGGCAACCCGCCCTCATTATGGGAGGGTGGCCTGAAGATTCCCTGGCCTCAGACACCCTGCAGCAGGCGCACCAAACAGCCGCCCAACTACATCTTGAAGTGGACCTGGGGGAGGCTTTTGTCCCCGGAATCCGACGGGGATATACTATCATCCCCATCAAAGCCAAAGAGGGGGAAGACGACGCTGAACGCCGCCGCAGAATCCAACAAGCCATCCAAAAGGTCAGGAACGCGAATGTGGTGCTGGGGACGAAGCCGGATGGGACGCCGCAAAAGCTATGGATGGCATTGAGTCAAAGCCCACAGAGACGTGCAAAGGCAAAGCTCGCGGGGAAGACCAAACGCCTCGCTCTCGAACAAGGGGGCGATCCACGAAGAGTGGAGGCAGAGTTTGCCACGGGCACGGTGTGGTATCGGGGGACGAAAATCTCCTCTGGCACTGCCACTGCACCCGCCAATGCAACGACAGCGGGGGCAGGGTGGATCGATTTGGAGGCACTGGCGCGTCTCCTGAACTGTGCACCCGGCAACCTGCAGAGCGCCTGGGAGCGCATCAAGCAAGGTCTTTGACTTCTACCACCAAAGTCTCACCACTGCATGCATAAAATCAGGCATGCCCTTGCAACCTGGAACGTGGGGGGACTCCAGGCCCGTCGCGTACTGCAGCTGTGCGATGAGCTAAAGGGGACCTCATCCCTAAGGGACGCTCACCTTCTACTTGTTCAAGAAGTCGTTTGTGAACCAGGAGTACAATATGCGAGTGAACATGACATAGATTCGAGGCGCAGGCGTACACATGAGGGGGCAAGTAGCGATTAGACATGGAGTGCTGAGGCCCGGGAGGGAAGAACACACACCCTGCAGCAGCCGTCTTCACACCTTAGTGCCCTCTCTGGTTTTGAACTAGGTCCATCTTCTTTGGGGGCCGAGCCAGCACAAACAAGGGGGGAGAACAGCACCCCTAGCTTTCACCCAGCCTTGGATGGGGCACAGAGTGGGTATCAGGTACAACACTGGGCCCACGGCCCATCCACAGCCCGCCCACGAAAACCGTGGGAACGGCAACAGACGCAAGACATGGGACTCTCGCGCCCTTCGGGGCGGCTCCCCTCTGGGGGGCCAAGCGTGTGGAGAGAGAGAGAGAGAGAGAGAGAGAGAGAGAGAGAGAGAGAGAGAGAGAGAGAGAGAGAGAGAGAGAGAGCGATGGGGGGGGCGCAAACCCCGCACCTGCCCGTTCAAGAAGAAGGAGCGCAACTGCTGGGGGAGGCGCTCTACCATGAATGGGTAGCCAACAAGTACACCCCCAACCACGCCAACGGGATCAGGGGACAGATGCAAAGAGCCAATGCCCACCAGATGACGCAATGGTTCCAGGCGAGTGTCAATGTACTCCACCCTCAGATGGGGGTACTCTACATGCCACCTACCATCGAGGGGGGCACCGACACGACGACACCTTCAGCACCGCCTACATCCCGGGGGCAGAGGCGTGACCAGGACCCCAACAGCCCAAAGGAGGAGGACGACAAGTACAACAAAGTCAAAAAAGAAAAGGACGATGAGGACGATGCGGAAAAAGCAGACTGGGGGGACACGGAAGAGGAGGAAGAAGAGGAGGCAACCACCAGGCCATGTGAAACACCATCGGCCTTGAAGCAAAGATTGCCCCCCAGTCACACAGCCAAAGCAAGCGAAAGGGGCACCAGTGACGACGACAAGGAGGGGGACACCAGCATGCCATGTGAAACATCATCGGCTGCCGGTGAGGGACAAAGCCTGGACGACAATCAAGGACTGCCACCTCTCCAAGCCCACCAACCAGATCAACAGGAGACCCGCGAGGGGGGAAAGCAGGGCGAACTGTGGACACGGGAAGAAGAAGCAGAGGAGGAGTACGAGGAGGTGATGCTCGACCCGGAGGAGCCCTCAACGAGAAACGATACCAACGCCAACGAGAACACCGGTAGACCTCCACACCAACAACCTCGCCCAGCCGCACCACAGGATTCACCAGCACTGGGGGGCGCCGCGGCAACGAATCACTGCTTCGACGACAACGTGGGAGACCATACACCGAGATGCCCGACACCCGGTACAGACCTCCCAGATCGAACACCACAGAAGGGGCATGCGAGCCTATCCAGCGGGGGCCCAACCTACAACCATGACCTCCAGGAGACGAGAAATGAGAGGACCATATGAAACACCATCGGCCTCTTCACGACAGATTCCCCCAAGAGCTCGAGGGAAAGGCCGGGGACAAGGGAAGACAACCACGACAACGGCGACGACTACACCCACAAGAGCCACCTACGGGGGATCATGTGAAAGACCATCGACCCCCAAGAAGAACACCCAGCAGGAAAGGCCGCCAATCCCAAGGAAAAGAAAGCTGGGGAAGACTGGGGGCACCAGTGGAAACCGAGAGAACCTGGGAGCACAAGTCGCCCGCCTGGCGGCAAAAGGGACAGCCAAAGGGGGCTACAACGACAGCTTCGACTACTGAGCTAGCCAGGACAGTGAGTTGGGTGCCAATTAGGGGGAACAAAGCTTCACCACACCTTTAAGTCAACATTCGAGAGGGACATCATAACATTCATCCCACTTGCCGAACTGCAGGGGGATGTACCTAACCTTTCCAGCCCCTCTGCCACATAGTGGAGGGCCGTTGATAGACTCCGTGGACAATAAGCCACCTTTACACCTTTACATTTTCCTTGGCCTGGGGCGCAATTCAGGGCGGTACCATGGTTCCAACACTAAGAAAGGCACCCTGGGGGGGAAAACCAACAGAGTCCCCCAGGTGCATGTTTTTCCCCAGCTGCCAATCGTCTTCTTTACCCTCCCGTCAATAAGATGGGAATCTCAGACCTTGGACATCACGCGCCCCTGGGGGCGGCCTCCTCTTTCGGGGGGGGCCATGCGTGCAGGAGAGAGAGAGAGAGAGAGCCCAACGTGTGCTGTGGAAGGAAGGAAGGAAGAGCCCCAAAAAAGAAAGAAAGACAGAAAGGAAAGAGAGAGTTAGAGAGATGGGGGAGGGTTAGGTGCGCAGAAAGACAGACAGAAAGAAAGAAAGAGAGAGAGAGAGAGAGAGAGAGAGAGAGCGAGCGAGCGCGAGTGGTACTTCTCTTCTGTGAGGACAAAGAAGCTGCAGAAGCGGGAGAGGTATGTGATCTATGTCTCAATCAGCTGCCTATAAAGGCTCTCGGGCTCGACAATTCCAGGCCGGAGATGCAGAGGATGCCGCGGCGGCCATCCTGCGTGTGTATGGCCAGATGCCCATGGAGCCGTGAGCCGAGAGTTGAGGTACAGTCGGGCATCTCCAAACATAGTGGGCCCCTCAAATTGCCCGCAAACGAGGATGGCCCTGGTAGGAATCCCCCAAAAGGATATTAATATCCGCTGTTGTGGGGAGACCCCCGCAGGGGCATCGGAAGAGCTTTGGCATGGTGAGGCTCAAGCCTCCTGTGCGTTTCATGGCTTAGATTCTTTGATGTTTTTCCAGGTCGGCAAAGGGAGATGAACTCGAGGCCAGTTTGCAACAGTGAGTCACAGGCCAAAGGAGGAGCATGGTGGGAGAGTGGCTTTGGTGAAAGCTTGCTAAACACAGGTTCTGCTGGAGGAGGCTGCTGACAGCGCCCGGCGTCAGAAGTGGTCCTTGCGGCGTGAGGCACCGCTCCTCTCAATCCATCTGGTCTGTCGAAATGATGGACTCTTTTGAGACAATAAGGGGCCGTACTGCATTGTATGTCAGTATAACAGGTGCCCAAGAAAGGACCCTATGGCAATGAAGTCGTAACATTTTCTTCGGCATGTCCTTCACATCCACCAGCTGATGAGGCACTACTCCATCGCTGGACTCTGCCAGCACCGGAGGTCATCCTGTGTCTGCCCCATGGTATCTACCAACGTACGACGTAGGTGCATCAGCGTGGGAGGGCGCACATCGTACAGGCTAGAATCTGGGGGAGTCTCAGCGACTCTTCCGCAGCCCGACGTTGCACAGGAGCGCGTGCGCGAGCTGTTGCGCTGGAGTGAAACCAGCGAAGCCTTCCTGTTTACGACAGTTTGTGAGAGCTTGTGAGAGCCAGTCAAGTTCAGCGCGGACCTACCTCATCTGTGCTTGAAAATCGACATGAGATGTGTTCTTTCCATGGAGTTGGACACTTGCCGCTTGCCATTGCACATTTTCATGGCCAGGTGGCGCGCGCCGACTGCTTGCACTCGCCGAGCTGCGACGGGCGGCGCATGGCTTCCTAGACCCACAGAGAGGGATGTTAGGGGTCGGAGTTTAGGACTTCGTGGCTTTCACTTCTAGCTACATGTGCACCAGGTGTTTAACCTGGAACTTTCTTCATGGAAGATCCTGCTTTCCTTCCCTTCGGGAGTGCAAAGCACCGCAGCAGATGCCTGCCTACTTTTTTGCTACTGTATCAGCTCTGCCACCCTGAGATACAGATCTTCCCTTGGTTGGTGGCACTGGCCGCATTCTTAGATTGGATTTTGCAGGTTCGTTTTCAGAGTGCACACATGTCGGAGCCTGGCTTCATGGTGCCCACGTGTTGGAGCCAGCCAGTCTCATCAGCAGCAGTTTAGGTTTCGCACTGTCCCCATCGGGTCGTGTAGATCCCCTCGGTCATCACCATCACCACAAGCTGCAAATTCTATCCCGTATGTTTCCAAAGAGCCAGACATCAGGTGTTCAGCGCAAAACTCCGACTTCTTCTCGCTGTCGTCGTATGGCTGGCGCGCTGTCAGTAGCATGTTGGAGCTGCTGTCGGGTTGTGCTGTGCCCGTGTGCGCTCAGAATTCTGCGCTTTGGCAGGCACTTGCTTGTGGCTCGATTGCTCGTCGTGGCCAGGGCCTCAGCTAAAGCAATATCAAGATGCTGCGAACTACACTTACTCGGACGCTTGTCCTTAACCCCTACAACGATCAGCAAGCCCCCCCCCCCCCCCCCGCCCAACTATCCTGCGTTCAAAGGTACTATAGAGGAGGGTCTAAACCTTCCAGGCGATCGTGGCCTTGCCCTTCTTTTCGCGGGTCGACCTGGTTCGCTGGGCATCGATGTGTACCTTGGGTGCTCCCACCTCAGAGCAGTGGCCGTGTTCAGCCTCGCTTGTGTCAGAAGATCTGTGCGTAGGTTGATGGATTCTGAAGCTAGCTGGCTCGTTTGACAGGCCGACATGCAACAACAGCATCAGCCAGGTCAAAAGCATCTCTAAGCCACCGCGAAGACTGAGACCCCTCTCATGTCTGTGGGCCTACGGGAAGTCTGGAGCAAAGCCTTGTGACAAGATTTGACAGTCACTATCCACTCATAGACCACACAGTCGCCATGCGCCTACCCGAGCTCCCGCGTGACGCGCTCAATACATTCCTAGCAGCGCAGGCAGAAGACTGATTTGGGGGTTTACGATATGAGGGGGTACCTCTTTGGGGTCCATTTTAATCGGTTACTTTTTGGGGGTCTATATTCGGGGTCCCTCATTTTCGTAATCCCCCATTTTAAGTGTGACTTCGTGCGATTCTGAGACGAAGGAGTTCGTATTGAGTTCGTTGCCAGAGCCAAGTGCTCTCAGATCGAGAACAATCGTCACTAGGAACAAACGGTTTTGTTTTTGGCAGGCCGGACGGACGGGTTTTCAGAGAGCAAACAGACTCAGAAAGAGGGGAAGCTGGAAGAAACGCACAAAAAGACGTGCAGCCACGGCCCCATCCCCACTATAACAAAGCCAAGCCAAATCCGGCTGAAGACAAACCTAAGCCAACACCAAGTCAAAGCCGTGCCAGCCAACTCCTGTATAACTCCTGTGTCTGGATCGAAGTAGTTGCTTGCAATATGAGAGAAGCAACCGTCGCATTCATCACCAAGCACCGACTCAGACAACAAAAAGTACAAGGCACCCTTCGACCAAAACCCACCACAACACAGATGCGCCCTTGCCGGACAGCAAAAATCACTGTTGCCATCGTCGTTGTCATGCAGCAATGCAACATGTTCTTTCCTTCGCTGCTGTCGACTAAGCTTTGGGAGGGCACGGCCCGAGCTGGATGCCAGACGCATTAGGCGCCTGGCCCTCAGCCCCTGCTGCGAGAGAGCTTGCATGATCTTAAAAGTATGACATAGTATGAGTCATCATCATTCTGTCATCCTCTGGGATTGTATACTAAACAGTCCCGTGAAGTTTTTTTTTTGGGCGACCGTTGCTGAGGGCATTGGTGAAGACGGTGTCAGAGCTCCAGCTGCTGGCAAAGTCATCTGAATGATCTGCAGACCTTTGCCTGCAAAAACGGAAGTCGAAAACTTGCTCAGACTGCAATCACAGCACATCACAGCAGACACATTGGAGACGCGCTTAGCTGCCATCAACCGAACCAGGCGAAAGCCCGGCAGCTGATGCGCCCGTTTGTGCCCGTTACTCCATTGCTGGCATTGTCGCTGCATCATGCCTGACCACAGGTGCGGTCCCAAGTATCCTTGTGCAGCTCGCTCAAAGTCTAGTGGTCAAAGAAGTAGAAGTAGGGGCTCTTGAGGCTCTTCGGCTGTCGTTGCTGCAGGTCCTGACAGACATGGCATGGTCTTCCGGGAAACTGCGGCCAAGAGGGCAACTGGCAGCTATCTTGATGCCCGAGCTCCTGGAAAAGCGCGCCTCTGACCCTGCACCACAGTAGCTGGCCAATGTCTTGCGAGGCTCTGCTACCGTTCAGCAAAAAGACGCCTCATGTGTGATTGCTGCATGGCTGGCAGCCTGCAACCGGATGTCAGAGATGTCGTCGCGGAGCCTGGGGAATATGGCGTGGCCTGCAACAAAGATGCATGTTTGCGAACAGGCTCTCATCGACACGGCTGGACACCACAGCATGCAGAGGAGCGGAGGGCCCAACGCGCAGGCAGCCAGCAACACAGCCTAAAGCTTCACACGCCTCCAGACGAAGGACATCCTGGTTCTGGACGCACCTTGTGCCCAAGCATAGAGCAGAATAGATGATCTCCTTCCACAAGAACTGACAAACAGAGGTTGGGCATCGGCCACCTTGGCCCACTTGAGCCTTTCAGCCCTGAAGGCGACAATGTCCGAGGCCGTGGCGGAAGTCCAGGGCCTCATCTCACAGGACTCCTCCAACATGGCCCGAAGACCCGGCACACTGCGAGAGCTTCACCGGGCCCTCTCTGCCGCTGCCGGCAGCTGCCTTTTGGATGGGCTTGCACGGCTTACGCCACAACATCTCAGCAACACCGCCCAAGGGCTCGGTACTTTGAGGCCTCGTGGCATCCTGGCCACCGAGAGGACCGCTGCGCAATCTGCGAGAAACATCCCCAGCTTCCGCCCGGATGGGCTGGCGACCTTGGCTTGGTCTTGCGCACGCTTCGGCCACTACCACCCAGCGCTCTTCCATGCGATCGGGTTGGAGGCAGGGCAGCTGCTGGAAAACTCTCAGACAAGCTGGGCCACCACAGATGCTCGACTGCACTGACTGTGCATCACATAATGTGCTCGGGTGTCACGCACCATCACGCGCGACTTGTTTCGTCTCATTCGCATCCGGATTGCAGTGTGATTCAAGAAGCCAAGGGAAACCTTCGTGAAGAGAACGTCGGCACCTTGACACAGATGTCCTTAGACTAGATGCCTGTGGATTGTCCTTGTAGCTCTCTTTAGCTGCAAAGCTGTAGGGGCCTTGTTGCCTTCCCATACTTCCCTAAACCTTAAGCTCTATATGCCGTCCTTACCCTCCTAACTCCCAAGTCTTGGATATGTCTGCCGCGTAGCCAGGAATGCTGTTGGAAGCTTTCAGCTGCTTCGACTCCTGCGCCGGCCTTGCCTGGCAGCTTGTGGAGCGTGCCGAGCGCCTCTGCAACGGGAAGAGTCGTCCCCCAACCTGTAGTGCCAATGTAGGGAGGAGAAGGTTGGCCACCGTTGGAAGGCTTTCAGGTTTCAACATGTTTCAATATGTTTCAATATGTTTCAATATGTTTCAATATGTTTCAACGCGCAAGACACCAGTAGTCAGCGTTCCATCGGAGGGTGCATGAGGGTGCTCCGGAAGATTATTGGTCTTAGGGTAGCTACAGGGTTCCTGAACAGGGGCCCTTAAACGGGGACCCTTATATACCCCACAAAACCCAAGGACCCATACTTCAGAACAAGGTGAGGGACCAAATTAAGGGGCCATAAAACTACCCTTGGAATTGGAAAGCAACTTGCAAGGGCCAATGGCCTCTTCCCAGACGGGCCAAGCCTTGGCTGCCTTGCAGCGAGTTGTCGACGTCGAGGGGAGGATGACAGGACTGATGTGGTTGTGGTAGCACGGGCAGAATCAGATTGGGCACACGTGCCTTGCCTTTCGAAGTTGTGAGGGATGCCTGTGCGGTGAGAGGAGGTTGCTGGAAATCTATGCCTCGTGGCAAAGAAGACAGGGCAATCCTGCGCTGGAGTCCATCTGCCTTGTTGCGCTGGCACGCCGCTTATCCATCGAAGGAGGTGCCGAGGAAGCTGTGCAGCTGCTGCCACTTGGTAGCGACATCACATCTTAAGGCATACATCCTCTGCATTGCAGCATCTTCAGCACTTGGCTACTATGTACTTGGAAGTATGCCTTGCTCCCTGCACAGTCGCAAGGCAAGCCGCATCTCAGCGCCTGCCGCTGGATTCAGCAGCTGATGGAGTTTGGTTGGCGTGTGGTGGAGACTCCGAGGACTTGACCGATCAGTTTTCGTTTCCATGCCCTCGCAGTGGACTACATGAGCCCATCCAGCATCAACCTGCGCACGAACCTAGAAGGATCTGGAACGGAAGGCCTGGACGATTCGGTCCGGGAACGACTACGGCAAGGCCCTTGCTTCATGTGGGGGTTGTCCCAAGTCCCGGTCCTCATAGGAGTCGAGAGACCTCTTATGACCGGAACTCTGATGAAACCTTCGCCCCTGGGTCACGGGAAAAGCACAATTCCATGTGCAGGAGCTGCGACTTCTCCAGCACGCCATGCGGGCGACGCGGGACCCCCGTGCCGTCGCAGGGGTCATGGAATCTTTCGGGGCCGAGGAGCTCTGAGGATGCAGAGTGCGAGTCCTGGGAGTCTGAATATATAATTTTAATGCATTATATAGTATATATTGTATATTGTATATTATACATTATACATGATATATAATATATGATATATTATAGACTATTTGGGGCCGAGTTCAAATTTCGTGCAGGAGCTGCCGAGCTTCAGCAAGTGGCTCAAGATTGCCGGCGGCCAAAAGGCCCAAGTGCTCACAGCTGCAGCCAAAGCCAGTCCCAAAGGACACCGGGCCCTTGCAGTTCACAGACACACCCGACCCAGGCGTTACCCCCGAGCAGGCCCGTGAACCTATCTCATGATCCCGCGAAGGACTGGCCCTGGAGCTGGGTCTCTACTGTGGCTTCTCTGCTCTCCACCTGAGCTCCCTGATGAAGGTGGTTCTTTGGCTCTGACATCTGCCAGTTCAGATATTCTGCATGCTCATGCGCTGGATTCAAGCTGTTTTGCACTTCGAGGTTTGTCGGTCCATGTGGGAAGGGGGGAACCATATAATATATCATACATATACACGAGCCATACTTTTGTTTCTACATGGCATGTCTCCTACAGAATTTAGCATCTCGACTTCCCTCAACAACCTCAGCTTCTTCCCACTTCCACTGATCACACCGCTCCCCCCCTCCCCGTATGGCTTAGCGGGCACACGAAAGCTACTGGGAACTAGCACACGCCATTGACACTTTGGCAAATGCTGGCATGCCAACATGTTGGAAACCTCCTGCTGGGAAGTATTCGCTCTGGCAGTACCTCCCATTCCAACATTCCCCTTGGAATATTCCCCTTGGAATCTATCTAGGCCTTTCGATCTACCTAGGTCTTTCAACACTTTTTGAATGTGGACTCACGCGAAAAGCGTGGGGCTTCGGCTATGTCCAATCAAACGATTCTTTGGATACTCGTTAATGGGGTTTAGACGAATTTTGGGATTGCCAAAAGTTTGGTCTTGGCATTGCACTTTGCATGACTTCCACCACTTTCAGAGATTCTTTCAAAATCTTAAGGATCATATGAAGAGATTGGAGATGTTGGAACAGATTAGCCACATAGGGACCACACCACGCAGGTATTGTCATGTCTGTATGTATGTACGAGCGTGTGCATGCATGCAAATTATCTATGTCTGTATTTGTATACATATACATATATATATATATATATATTTATTTGCGTATATATCTTCCTGTATGGTTCAGGAGTTTCGGTTGCTGCCAATTCTGCCTATTGGCGTGCCTTGCCCAGTCACCAAGGTTTCTGTGGAGGCTGACTTTGTCCATGCCCTCATAGCCGTTCCTTGGCAACTGCAAGACGGATCAGATGGCGCTGTCGTGCTAGGAAGAAAGCCCACTGACTGGAGACGATGCTGTTGAGCTGCGTTCGGTGAAGTGGTACATCCATTGCTCACAGGCACCTGTCATCACAAGTTGAAATGTTCACTGTGCTTTGTGGACACCGGCTGATGCAGAGATATGCATGTAGATGCGAAAAATAACGCATATTGTGCTTGCACGGCCATTTCATGTCGATTGTTCAATGTCTGTACTGTCTCAGGAGACTCTGCTGAGCTTTGCCGGGGTGGCGCATGAGGCTGCATGGGTACGGGTGCATCGGGTAAGGAAGTTCATGCGTAGCGTGAGCAGTCGAAATGAGTGGACAAACGAACCTTCAACACCAGGTCGAGATTGTGGTTGGGCATACCGAGGAGTTGCAGTCTGCCTGCTTTCTGTTTTGTCCAGTCTGGTCTGGCCATCAAGTCAGTTTCGCCTGCCCACTTGTAAAGGACGTGATGCCGTGGCTGATTGACAAGAAGCTGAGTACCCTGGCAACAGCCAAGCAAATCGGCTGTAGCTGCATGTCTAGGTTAACTGGACTTGGTACCTCTCAGTCATATGAGTCATATACTCACCTCCCGTGCGTGACCAGATCACGACTTCCTACAGATGGCCAGCCATGTCAGGTATTCTCCTGCCCATGTTGGAATGCATGAGCACAGATAGAGTGTGAAAAGCTTCCGAGACATATTCAGCTCACTCTCTGAAGACAAGCCTCGAGACCAACAGTCACAGCCTGCCCTCGCATCTTTCCAGCCCCAGAGACTACGCCGGATCGCCAAGACAAGACGATATCTGTTGACTAGCTGAGCGAGCTTGTGTTGCCCACATGCCATGGAGGATCCCGCGCAGATTTTTACAACATTTGCAACAGTTCCAGCTTCTCCCGCCCGGAAGACCGGCTTTGAGGGCCTTCCTTCGTTCCTGCCGTCAACCTGCCAGGCAAAGTGTGCGTTTGAACCGGCTGAAGGCATCCGAGGAAGCCTCTGAAGCATGGCTTCGATCACGAAACAGTTTGGAACCCGTGAGATGGTGCGACTCAGGTTGGTTCCTGACGCCCAAGAAAGACGAGAGCAGCCCCAAGCCTTTCAAGCAACCTGTTGGAAAGAGCCTTCCTCACCTCTTGGGGCATCTTTACAGCCAGGAAGCAGCTTCCATGCTGCCAGCCGAAGTCCTCAAGACTCTCCTTTCTGAGCTGCTCATGGCATCTTCGCCCGGAGATCCCTTGTTGGTTCTAGATTTGTGTGCTGCACCTGGTGGCAAGGCCATCCAACTGGCGGAAGCATTAGAAGGGGAGCGTAATGCCTCCGCGTGCTCCATCTTGGTTGCCAACGACCCCAATGCAGAGCGGGCTATGAGACTTCGTGCCAACTTGCTCCGTTGTGGGGCTCAATCTGTCATGGTTTCAGAGATGCTGGGTGAAGACTTTGTGCAGCTTCCCGGTACTTTCCACGCAGTTCTTGTAGACGCCCCTTGCTCCGCCGAAGCCAACGTCCGCAGAGATCGTAAAGTGCTTGAAAGATGGAGGGTGGGGAAGAAGTCCGAAGCATATTCTAGGCTCTTGAGGAGACAGGAGATCCTGCTCAAAAGTGCTTGGACGGCGTTGAAGCCTGGTGGTTATATGGTGTATTCAACCTGTACTTTCAACCATTTTGAAAACGAGGGTCAATGTGAGCAGTTTCTTTCCCGCAATCCGGATGCGCGGGTTGTGGATCTTTCTTTCAAAGACTGGGGTTGCAGCCTGAGCCAGAAGTACCTGCGCGTGTGGCCCCAAAGCTTCGACACCGAGGGCTTCTTCGTTGCAGCCTTCCAGAAGGATGAAGTGACCGAAATGGGCCAAGTGCACTCTGAGCCCCTGAAGCTCCCCAGAGAAAGGGTACCGCGTTTTCACGAGCTGTTCTCGAAGTCTCGTTTGCTGGACTGGCGACGGGTCGCTGGGATCAGGAGGCAGATCCGGAGAGAGGAAGGGGTTTCCGAAATTAGGGGTACCTTATTGGGGGTCCTTATGAGAAAAAGGGAGTCCTACTATTTGGGGATCTTTTCTTTGGGGGGTCCCCTTAATTTCCTAAAAACCCCCAGGTGGGCTTCTGGCCTGGAGGTGAGGATGGTCAGAAGCACTTCCTGGTGGAGGATGACGATGGCCTCTGGATGCTGCCAATAGCCGCACGTCTGAGGTGGTCCTGCAAAAAGGACGGCGGATTCAACAATTGTGACGAGCATGCCGACCAAGCTTTGAAACCATTGCCAGAAGCTGGTGGCATGTCTAGCGAATGCCACGGGCAACTTGGTGACGAGAGGGCCGTGTTGCATAGCCCGCACCAGTCACGTCCCAAAGCCTCCAGCATTGCAGTTCAATCGCTGGCTTTATCCAAGCTGAAGCCTTGCCTTCGGGTGGCGAGAAAAGTGGGCTCAGGAAGCGGAAGCGAGTGCAGATACGAGGCAAGCGATGAGCTTCTCATCTTGGCTGGGGATCGCTCCAAGAAGGCGTCCCAGATGAAGGTGGCGGACTGGGCGGCGCTAGAGCTGAGGATCTGTGATACGACTGCAGCCAGGAACGCCCACCTCAGTCTTCTAGCAGCAGAAGGGAAGACAGATCAAGTCTACAAAGCCTTTGCCAACATGCTTCAAGCTCGCTTGCATCCAAATGGAGCCACTTACTCTGCCCTGGTAACGGCCTTGGTTGCTGGGAACCGAGTGGGCCTGGCGCAGGACCTGTCACGCGATACACCGGCGCTGAGGCTTGAGAGCTTTAACAAGATCATGAATGGATTTGCATTAAGAGGAGATGATTCAAGCGTCCGACAGATCATGCTTGAAATGAGAGAACGGAAGTTAGCGCTGGATGTGGTCAGCTACAACACCCTGCTTAAGGCGTTGCGGCACAAGAGCATTTCTCAGTGGCCGGCACTGTTGGCTGAAATGGAGTCATGTTCTGTTCGGCCAAATCACATCACCTTCTGCTCCCTCATGTCTCAGGCAGCCCGCTTGGGAGACGCCAGATCAGTCGAGGAGCTGATCCAGCAGTCACAGAGCCATGGGGTTTCGACCGGTACCTTTGCTTTCAACATTTTGATTCAGGCATACATCCAGAGTTCAGATTGGCAAAGTGCGCATGGGATGCTGAAGCAAATGCGGCAGGAATCGTTGGGGCCCGATGTCGTCACGTATACAACCCTGATGAAGGGACAACCCGAAGCGGCTTTGTGTCTTTTGGAAGACATGCGGAAAAATGTGGTGCAGCCCAACTCCGTGTGCTTCACCACATTGATCTCCTCCCTTACTCGATCTCAACAAGTCGATGCTGCGATAGATATTTCAAAGGATATGCATGAGGAAGCTAAGTCAAGAGGCACATCGATTTCTTCGCACATGGCGTGTGCAATCCTTCATGCCTGTGCCAAAGCAGAGCATCGCGCCGAACCGATTGATAGCTCTTTGGCAGTGCTTGCTTCGCAAGTTTTTCATCTGGTGAAGCAGCCTGATGCTGCCTGTCAAAGGGCCTTCAGTGCCGTTGTGAACAGGAGTGGTAACGGCTCTAAGTCGGAAACCGAGTTGGGGTTCAGATGATCTTAGCCTTTTGCAACTGGCGGCGACAGCGAGACATCTTCTGATTTGCAGAGGGCCTCTTGCATAAGTCACTGGCGGGACTCCTGCAGTTGCTGCGCTCAGAAGGAAGTGAGTCAAGGAGCTGCGGAAGACGGTGAAGGCTGGTTCCGTATGTCAAAGTATCCGAGAAATCAACTCCAAATAAGCAGCCGACTGGTTGCGCTTTCGAGCGAGCTAGTTGTCGAAACGAAAGAAGTCACCATAGCCGTTGCAGACGATGAAGCTGGTCGAAAGCGACACGTCTGTGGATGATGCGATGGCAGCAAAACGACTGCTGGGGCCACATCAGCGCTGCATACTGCGAGTTTCTGTACAATAAAAAATGACAATAATAAACATAATAACAGTAATAATGACAGCAATAATAACAGTAATCATAACAGTAAAAAAAGAAGAAGAAGAAGAAGCAGTAATAGTAGTAGGTAATAGTAATAGGGGAGGAGTGTCCAAGCTTCACCTAGCCTTAGAGGGCTCTCTAGTTCCATGAGCTCTACGGCTCGTCGCTCCGACCTGCAACGTCAAAAGCAATTACTACTATTCTTACTATTATGTAGTAGTAGTAGTAGTGGTAGTAGTAGTAGTAGTAGTAGTAGTAGTAGTGGTAGTAGTAGTAGTAGTAGTAGTAGTAGTAGTAGTAGTAGTAGTAGTAGTAGTAGTAGTAGTAGTAGTAGTAGTAGTAGTATGTTACTTGACTTGCAGCAATAACATTTAGGCTGTCACGCTTCGCAACGCAGTTGCCAGCTTCAGCGCGGAGGCAAAGTCGGCTATGTGTTCATGGACCAGCGTGGGTCCAGGTATCATGCAGATGCCCGGCAGGCAGAGGGAGGGGTTTTGCAGGCACGCAGGCAGAAGTGGGTTTGCACTGTGTGTTGAGGCAAAAACAGTATACATTTTTTGGAATCACTGCTGCTGCCCAAGTAAAAGCTTGCCGGCAAGTCTCATTTGCTAACCCAGGATCTCGATGCCTTGCTGCAGTCCGGAGTCCTGCAAGATGGCGCCGTGGTCGTGGCGGACAACGCGCCCGATGTGCACTTCAGGGTATCAGCATGTGCAGACACCAAGACACTGGCAGCAGAGTGGAATCATGCACATCTGTGTATGGTTTTGGGTAGCGGGGTAGGGAATCGGGAGCCTTGCGAAACACAAGTTAGTGGGTAGGAAGCGGGAAGCATTGCCTCGAGATTCAGGTGCTCAAGCCGGGAGCACCCCGATTTCTTTGGGCACTGACTCGCCACCCTGCGTTCACCACAGAAGTTCTTGAAGTCACGGAGCCCCTTTGAAGGCAGTAGCGACTCACTACTGCGCATTGCGCATGTTATTTAATAATCAGAGAGAGAGAGAGAGAGAGCGGAAGGAAGGAAGAGAGAGTCGGACTGGACTTGCAGAGTGCAAGGCCGAACGAAGTTGTTTGTGTTCCCATGAGCCTATTCAACTGGAGTTGCAGCTGGAATCGCATCGTTGCTGAGGTATGCGATGCACAACGTGCAGGACTGGATGACGGCCAGTGTCTACAGCAGCTTGATTGCATCGAGCCTTTTACAGTGGGGGCTGGAGCCCAAGAGTTGACCAAGGATGCTTCGAAGGTGAGCCGCCGGAGGCGCTCGCCTGCGAGGCACCACCGTCCATTCGGGTACTGGAGTGGGAAGCCGAGCGGATGCGCGGCCGCAGCCACCTGCCACAGCATGGGGGCAGGGGTGTGACTTGACTGCCATCAAAAGGGCTGTAGCTTGCTCATGATAGGGGATTGGCTTCAGCAGAAGCTGTGACGACCTGGGCAGACTTGGACAACTTGTGTGTTGTTTTTGTCCCGAACAGTTGCAAAGTTTCTAGCAAACAGCCACCGTCGAGGTCGACTTCGAGCAATGGCAGGCTTTTGCGGCCAGCATGAAGACAGCAATGTGTGAAGCGCTCGATGTGAAAGCTTCCCCCTTTTCCGACGACTCTGGACACTTAAGCTTTGGCCGCTCGTGGAAAAACTGCGGGCAGGGTGGCAGTGCTCTGAAAGAAGAGTCAAACTCAGAGGTTTGTGTAAGACACGACCGTCTTGCAAGTTGGAGATTCCAGTGTGGTGTAATTCTTCGCCTGAGCTTAATCTTTGCAGCAGCACGAAATTCCGTGTGATGCCGCCCAGGTCACAGTCTTGGGGGTGTTAGGCCCGCTACTGCTCAGAGGCAGCCGGGGAGAGAGAGAGAGAGAGAGAGAGAGAGCCAAAACGAGAAGGAGTGACAGTGAGATTGTATGTTTGTTGAGAAGTGAAGAGGGATTCAGAAAACATCAAGCAAAATCCGAAAAGTAGCGCGGCATATAAATGCGGGAGAATAGAAAGAGGTGCAGCGGACAGCATTCTGGAAAGCAGAGTAGAGTTAGCGCTGGCAATCACACGCAGTGCACGGACGTTGGTACTTTTGTTTCAGACTCCGTAGTGCAGGGGCTGGCCTCTCACCGGCAGCTGCTGCGGCTCGGGCCTGGGTATTTCAATCTTTGGCACTGTGAGTTGCCTGACGATGGGCTTTGGGGAATTAGGATGTTCAGGGGGGGGGGGGCCCTGCAATAAGGTTTACATGGGTTTCAGATTTCTTGAGCACCTTCCTCACCTGCAGAATGCCACGTTCAAGTGGGGTTGTAAAGTCAGCTCAGTTCATGGAGCTGCCTCAGCGTGTGTGAGAGCGTGCAGTTGGCTTGTAAAGCGAAAGCAAGAGGATTGCACAGGCGGCAGCGGTCATCATACAGCTACTGACCGCCACCTAGAGTAGAAGGCTGGTTACCTGAACGATAGCTACACAATAACAAATCAGGATATCGCCTTGATCCAAAATGTTCGTGCGACCCCGTGGGCGTGCCTCCTTGCAAGCTGTATGGCTGGTTGCCCTCAGAACCAAAGAGTGAGAGTTTTGGACTATGTAGAGTTGGAAGTGCGAGCAGAGGTGTCGGCCTGTACGCTGGTTTTGTATGCCAGTTTTGCGTGGATCGCGGAGAACTCAGCTTTTGCAGCCTTGCACCACACGGGCAGGCTTTTTGAAATCAGGAAAACATCGGGTTCAGAGCGAGACAGAGAATCACCTTCATGCACCTTCTTGCAGCTGTACTCCAAACAGCTCAGATGATGGCGAGTCACTGCTAGGTCTGGTGGAACCATCTTCTGGGTGGTTCAAGGCGCCTCCATACCTTGCCCCGGCTAAAGTTTGGGCACCAAATGGCAGTAGACATGCCAACGAGCTTTCATTTGTCATCTGGGGCGGCTGCGGGTTGTGAGGCGGTGGGCGCAGCTGAGCTCACGGCTAACCAGTCAGCTGGCTGATCAGGCGGATGTGACAGCCGGGGTGCCCAGCAGTGCCCGGGGAAGAGCCTGGACAGACCAATGCTTTGCAGCCCGATGTCATGTTGTTGTCTCCGGCATCGTTCTGTTCAGGCTGGAATTGCATATCTTACCCGCGACTGGGCGGAGATGGCGCGACGATCACATGCCGCTCTGGACCAGGCATAGCTCCCACTTTGAACCTACAAATGTTCTTGAGGGCTGACCAGCCTAAACAACCCAATTCAGGCTGCAAAATGCACCTCCATGTTGAAAAGCCGTTTGTAATGAGGGCAAAGTACCCGGACCGGCTGTGTCTGCAGGAGTTTTGCGGAAGCTGGCGCACAAGCCTTCACGAGCTCGCATCAAAGCTCACAGATATTTGGTCGGCTCCCCGAGCTGAAGACGAGCAGCCCAGCGACGAGCCTGTGGTGAATCTTGTCAGGTCGGACATCCGGAACGCCTCGCTGTGTACTGGGATGGACCCAGCATGCACCCCAGTTGAAGGTGTGTGTTGGCTGTGTCATGCTGTCGTGCCCATTCCTCTTCACGAACAGCATCTCGAGCAAGGTCAGCCCACGTGTGAAATCTGCACGGTCCGCTCGGGCAGCTTTGTATGCAATTCACGCCTTGGAGCTTTTGTACCCTAACCAACAACAACCGCTTGTCCCCACTTGCTGCCACACTTCTTGACACTGACCAAGGCTGTCCTTGACCGAGACCCTGGATCCATGGAGGTTTTCTCCGCGCGCAGCCAGAAGCAGGACTGTCCGATCTGGTGCTCATGAACGATTTTTCGCGACACGCATCCTCCTTTTTCAGACATATATATATATATGTATGTACATATATATATATACATATCACATATATATATATATATACGTATCATAGCCGCAAGATCTCATTGCTTTTTTGGCTCGGTCCTCGTGACACCTGAAGCCCCGTGGCCCCCAAACTGCAGGAAACCCTTCGATACATCGCAAGTTTGCCCGTGACACAAGGACCGTGGTTCGATAGCGCTGGCCCGAGCAGGCAGTGCGCCCTTGGGAGGCCGTCCACAAGGGTTTAGGCATGAGGGTGAAGGGCATCGGCCCAAGAACAGTGCCATGACTTGCAGCTCAAGGTATGTCATGTGCTCGATGTTGGTTCGGGAATCGGCGTTGCAGAGTAGCCGTTTTATGTTGCATCGCCTGCTAGACATGCGCATCGGGGAGCGTCCACACTGGTCAATCACACTTTAGAAGGTCACCTTGAATCGAAGGTTATCGTTATTCGTTTTTTCAATTGGGCTTTCGTGCTTTGAGACCGACATGTAGTGCCATTGGGTTTGTATTTCTCTCCACGCATAGTTCTGCACTCCTTTTAAGGGTTCAATGTTCGTTTATCGAGCAGACCCTGGGATGGCTGTTGCAAGAGGGGTATTATGCAGTGGCTTCGAGGCAGTATGCGACAACTGCAACATTTGCAGGGTGTGCACGGCAGGGTGTGTGCATCCTGCCATGAGTTAGGGCTGTTAGGGCTATTTAATGACCTGCAAGCAGTCGATGGCAGGTCAGTCGATGACGTCCTTACAGCTGTGGCTGAAGGCCTTTGCTGTGAAAAGTGCTGTCAACTCATTCCCGTGTTGTTATGCTCCAGCAGTCTCCACCCTCAGGACGGAGAACAGATCTTTTGTTGCACGCAGGTGGACCGAGCAGTTCAACGAGCCCTGCATGTAGAGGCTGAGCGCATGCGCAAGGCGGGTTTCCTGATGTACATGCGTGTAAGTGTCACCTGACACACAGGAAATAAGCAAAGTCGATTGCAGCAAGAGTTAGGTGAAGAGCTTTGGGCCTTTTCTGGAAGCAGCTCACCTCGCATTGCTAGGCCTTGGAAACTGACGACCCCAAGACATTGCAGGCAGGGTTGCGGACGGCAAACAACAATACTGTCAGTACACCGGCTGTATCCGCTGCACAGCGTTATTTGGTCTCATGTGCACATCAGGCCATGATGAATTGGTGGTCAGCAAACAACAGCAGCATGGCGGCATGAGACATCACGCATCGTTTGCTTGAGCTGCCTCCTTGAGCGCATTTGAAGCCTACGAGCTGAGGCTCGGTGGCGAGTGCTGCAGCCGCAGCGGTGTCCGCAGGCAGTGTGTCCAGCAAGCAGCTTGCAGGATTGTAGCTGCTACCTGGAGTTGCAGTGGCTAAAGTTCAAGTGGACGTCTGCCGAAGCCTTCCGGTCGCAGAACGTCGGAGCTGCAACCTTGATAGCTCTTAGATATGCTCTTGGATATGAGTTCTGAAATTGTCAAATTGTTTTCGTCCCACCTTGAACAACAGCCCTAGGTTCCAAGTTCCCTTGAAGTATAGGTAAAAGTTCGCAACCTTACGCGAGAGATCATGACAGGCAGCGGTCTGCTGGATGATGGATTTGTGGCAGACTCAGCTGAGCAGTAACCTTCCTTGGTCCAGACATGTAGCCAGCAACTTGGCAACTTCAACCGGCCAGGACGAGCAGAAGGAAACCCTGGGTTCCCTGCTCTTGTCCGAGCGGCTGCACCAACGCCACGCTGGCTCACTTTCGGACATCTGCAGCCTTCCGGGGCACACTCGCTACAAGTTGGAGCTTGTTGCCAAAATGAGGCTTTCAGTACCGGTCCTTTGCCAAGGGCGATGAAGCGCAGATGGCTCAGAGTCGAATAATAAGAGTGCTCTCTGCCAATTCTTAGCAGCCACGCAGTGGAGGCCCGGGCTGGAGGAGCCCAGCGCGGGAGTCGAAGAGTGCGGCCCTTGGAAGTTTTTTCCGTGTGCAGAGACATGAGTTCCCCAGCCTGTTGGCCAGTCGGAGTCACCGAAGTCGAAGCATTGGCCCAAACGAGAGCTGCTTGCCGAGGTTCGAACGGCTAGAACAGGCCCTGGCAACGAACTTTGAGTCCCTCCAGGAAGGTCGTGCAGCATTGCATTCGACGCCATCACGACGCAGACTCTGGTGTTTGAGACGCTTGGAGGACCTTCGAAGGCGCCTTGCGCCAATGGCCTCTCCGGCAGGGACACTGCGCTGCCCCTGCCCGGTGGCCCGGCGATGCCCTCCAAAAGTCACTCCGCTTCTTGAGCCTTATATTGCCAATCAGGCCGCAAGGATCTGCTGGAGGGTGCAGCGGAGGTACAGGCAATGTTGCGGAGAAGTGGGGCACCCAGAAATGTCAAACATGAAATAGCATGAAATGAATCATGGATCCTGGATTCAGCCTTTGTCCAGCCTTATGCAAAGGTTTATCGTCGACACCCTGGGCGATGATGAGGTATGCCGAAGAAGGAAAGCTGCTAGGTTGCAACCACGGCGTTGCTGGCAAGAGCATCTTGAGCTGAGGTTTTCAGCTTTCGGTCTGAGAGGTTAAGACAGCCTCTTTCTCTGTGAATATATATATATATATGATATATGATATATGCACACACGCTACCCGCTTCATGTCATGCCCAAATCAGGCCAGCTGCCGACGTCCCGGAAGATAGCCCCGAGGCAGGCCGCAAAAACTTGCTGCAAGGTGGCTGAGAGTTCCTTTGTTCGGAGATCACCGCCAGTCCAGTTCCTCAGGATCGTCAGGCGGAGCGTCGCATTTTGATGACCTTGGCCTTGGCGACCTGCAGTGGTCCCTTGGCTTGGGGGTCTCGTGATTCTAGCGGCATGAGCTCACTACTTCACAAGGTCCTGAGATGCAGAGCTGAGGTGTTGCGGCAGTTCCGTATGCTGCGAAGCCCTGAGAGGACTTCCGCCCATGCTTGTGGCAACAGGGTAACTTAGAGACCAAAGCGCGCTCTCTGGAGCTTTTATGCATGGCTTCAGCAAGTGAGGTCTTCGCCGGGGCTTGGCTGTGGGCAATTGCTTTCTTCGGGTTTGCCCTTGCAAATGCGGTGGCGGCCTCAATGTGGCAACATCCGGCAAGCGGTCACGAAAGAAGGCTCCTGAACAGGGCATGTCAGGGAGCTTGTGCTCTTTCGGATATAGGGGTACTGCCTCACGTATCCCAAAATCCAACATGCTAAAATTTCTGGAACCCTGATTATTCATGATTGCTTATAGGAATCCTAAATTAAGGTGTCACCGCTTTGTCCATGTAGAGGTTCTGCTGCTGAACTACCAGCGGCTGTCGCTTCCACATGTCGCTGGCTCAGCAGCTTCGATCCGCTCCCTGTGAAAATCTGCTACAAAGTGAGGGTCTGCAAAATTAGTAGTTTTTTCCGGGGTTCCTATATGTAGGGCTTTCGTGGATTGCATAAGACACATAATTTTTTCAGGCCGTTTGCAACCCCTTTTCCCAGGTGCACCGTCGCTTCGAGCGCCAGCTCAGCCACCTGTCGTCCAGACGGGACCGCTCTTCCAACAAGTAGACATCTGCCGACATGGCATAGTGAATGGAGGTTGAGCAGGCCCTCAACACCGTTCCCTAACTTCAGGAGCAAATCCTAGTGGAGATCCGGGACCTCCAGCGCTCTTCGCAGAGGGCCGGGGCCGCACATGCCCGCGCTGCGGACCTAGATGCTAGCGCTTCGAGATGAATCCAGCAGTTGAAGCGGCGAGGGTAAAGATGCCAGCGTCAGGTGCATCAGGTTCTTTCATGCCCTGCTTTGCAAGAAACAGGGCAAAAGGGGTTCCACGATATTCAAACTTTGATTCAAGGGACCTTGCTGTTTCTTCGGTCGAGGCCTGCATCTTCCTGCAGAGCGTGAACGTCCTGCGAAACATCAACTATGCCGAGCACCTAGGAAAGCGGGACGCGCCAAGCAATGTTAGTCTAATTTGCATCCTTCGGGTGCCTTCCTGCTTCCCTTGTCCAAGTTCGTCCTCTGCATCAAAACTGAAACGCAGAGGGCAGCAGCTGCCGGGAGCCCACGTTTGTCCCTTGACGTGCCTGCTGACCTGGTGCTGAGTATCACTTAAGTCAACTTTAGGCGGCTTCCTGCACTTCCTGCATCTTCCCAGTGCCATGAGCTCCCTGCATTCTCAGGCAGCCATGGGCGGCATGGAAGGAATGCAGGAGAGCGTTGCCAGAACCCAAGGTGTTCCGGCTCTTTGACGCCGCCGCGTGCGAGCTGACTCGTGGACGTCAAGGTAGGAAAGGCGTTGGAACGATAATCACGAAAGCTCGCACAACGAGGCTTTCGTTTCACTTTGCGCAAGCATTTAGTGGGGTGGACGCCGTCCGGAATCATGGAGGCATTGTATTGTCTTTCTTTGCCTAGGGGCTGGCTTTGCCTAGGGGCGGGGCGTCAGCCAGGATGACTAGCACAATCAGCTGCCAAACTGCCTCATGTATTGAAGCTGTCCATGATGTCCTCAAGTCAAGGTCCTGGGAGGTTTGAGGCTGCTCCTCGCCTTGCTCCCGCGATGCGAGCAGCGGTGGGAGGCTGGGAAAGCTCGTGCTTGCCACTGCCCGGCAAGATGCTGCCTTGCAAGCTGAGATCAGGGCGAAGTGGCAAAGCCACAGCATGCTTTCGTTGACTTCTGTTCTGTCATAGCTTGTTGTGATATTATGATATTATGATGTTGTGATTTACAACTACCACATAGTGCCTACGGAGGCTGAAATTTTGGCCGACGACGATTGTGGGCAACTCAGATCAGTTTCGTGCTTCGCCTCCGGTAGTGCATGGGTGGGTGCCTTCGAGGCCGTGTTGCTGTTGCTGCACTGTCGGACAGAGAGGCCTGCGCTCACTCAGGGTGCAAAACGGCGGAAGCGCCGAAGACATAAACAAAGGGTCTCATGTTGATCGTTGATCTGGTCCACTGGTCAAGATCCTGAAGGAGCTGAACCTGCAAGGGATAGGGAACGGCTAACGAAACTCAATATCTTCACAATAGTTCCCTCCCCCAGCTTTCGCCCAAAATGTCTGTACAGGAGGCCATCAACAATTTGGGGTCTGTGTGATCGGCTGAATCCTGAACTAGCTGAACTTGGTAGGGAGCAAGCACCTCGCCCTTGCCCTTGCCGGTGCGGCCTATCGAGTCTATACTTCATCGACCCTGTTCCCAATAAGAGAGGGCAGCCTACATCCTGTCACTCCTCAACCTTCCATAGTTCGACTTGTGCACCATGATGTCATGTCAACCGTTGTTGGGTTTTCCGGCCCCCCGGCCCGTCTCCGAGTCCCAGAAATCTGCCACAGCCTCTGATGCAGACTGAGCCCAACGCACGGCTCGTCGCCGAAAGCCGCAGCCTCTTTTCTGTATGCACAGCTTGCCAAGTGGCTGAGCTGGCAATGTTGCTGAGGCCAGAAGCGCTTGTGGATTTTGCATCTTGGAGCAAATACTGAATACGAGCTTGAACTTGTTACATCTGCGATCTGTCCGGCTTCGGGTACGGCGACGTTTCTGCTTTGTCATGTCGACTGCTTGATTCCTCGTCATTGTGCCTTTGAAGGCGTCTCCTGCTTTCTTATACCGTAAGCCCACAAACCTTAAACCAAAACCCCTACCGTCCGGCCAAGGCTGAGAATGGTCCATCTCTCATCGGTTCTGCCGATTGAGGCGGCTTGTGGGAAGGGCAGTTGCGCAGTTGATTTGTATGGGCAACAGGCGCAAAGAGCACTTGCACAGTACCAGGGTCAAGAAGAAACCTGCTTGTGGTACCGTTGCACAATGGTTCGGCTTGATTGAATAGTGCGGTAGCAGGATGGACCTCCGCAGAAGCATAAGACGCCGTAAGGCATGGGAATCGAAATTATGGGCCACACAAAGACATGATAGAAAAGAAACAACAAGCATTGTACCCGAGTAGTTACGCATGAACACTAACTAGGTGGACCTGCTTGGGATGTGGCAGGCACAAGGCCAGCTCGGCTCCCTTATACAGCGTTATGCACGGTCCGGCCCTCAAGCCTAGGGCTTAAGGTCATGTTAGGGTTTAGGGCCTCAAAAGCACATGCTATGCCGAAGCACCGAAGGATTGCGAAGCACCATGAACTCGAAGCTTCTGGGCCTTTGCAGCACAGCCTAGGCCGATTTTGATTGAGGGCCGCGTCCCGTTGCAAAATGCATCGGCCTTGGAGATGACCAGCAAGACAAGCCCGAAGCAGGACAGTCTCCTGCAGATGTTGAAGGGCCCTTCCGGTTTAGGGTTTAGGGTTTAGGATTTAGGGTTTAGGGTTGGGGGTTTAGGGTTTAGGGTTTAGGGTTTAGGGTTTAGGGTCGTTCAGCATCTCAAGTCCAAGCATTCACTAGTCAAGCAATTACTCCAGGAAAATACCCACCCGCCCAAAGAATCCCACAACATTAAGAAAATATTTCACTTATAGAACGACCTTGCCCAGCAAAAAAATGACCTTGTCCAGTAAAAAATGACCTTGCCCAGTACAAATATGACCTTGCCCAGTAACAAAATGACCTTGCCCAGCCAAAAAATGACCTTGCCCAGCAAAAAAATGACCTTGCCCAGTAACTCATTGACATTTAAATTATATATGAAAGAGAGGTTTAGGGTTAAGGGTTTAGGGTTAAGGGTTTAGGGTTTGGGGTTTGGGGTTTGGGGTTTAGGGTTTAGCGTTTAGGGTTTAGGGTTTAGGGTTTAGGGTTGCGTGGCCAATTGTTGCCTCGGATTGTTGTCCGCAGGAGACCCTGCTCAAGGCGGCCGGCAACGGCGAAAAGGTCGAAAAGGTTCGATCGACCCCACGAGGCAGAGCTTCCAGCTCAAGTTTCCTGCCAGGTGGCGAGAGTTTAATTTGAGGCTTGCAGCATCTGCATTTTCAGGTTTTGAGAGGTTTGTTTTTTTGCCCAGAGGTGCGCCCTCCTCCGCTCGCCGTGCGCTGCCGCCTTCGGAGGAGATGCCGGAATGGATGTCGCAGGCACTGGGGGAGAATTGGGAGCATTGTGCACGGCTCTAAGTACTGAGACTCTCCTGCATGCTGTCACCCATGGGCTGCACGCTGAGCTTGATATCCTTGCACTTTGTTGTTCTCCGGTGGCAGAGGTTTAGCAGTTTAGCATTGCAGTGCACCTTCCCAAAGTCTCAACACCGTGCAGTCTGTACTCGGTTGCCGCATTGCATTTGAACAGTCGTTGGGCGCAGCGTCTGCATCCTCAGCGACTGAGAGCCTGAAACTCAGAACGTCCTAAAAGAGAAGTCGATGCATGACCATCTACTTCTTTTCTCTTTTGGAAGATGCGCGTTTTTTTGATGTTAAGTCGGTACTGTTGCAGTTGAGGCGTGACCAAAGACCTGCTGAAGCAGCTCAGGGCCACGCGAAAGGATCGGTGAGCGGGATGTGACACGTTTGTCGGAAGCACGTCGATGTAAAGCCACCACTGGTCAATCAACCGTGCAGCAAGGAAAAAAACAAACAAAGACATGTGTCCTTCGCAGTGGTGCGCTGCCAGCAGGCATCTTGGATAGCTGATTCAATCTGTTCATCAGGATTGCATGCGGATCCTGCAGCGGCTACCTCCGGAGGCATCAGAGCACTGGAGCGTGCTGCATTCGGTCCCGGAATCCTAAAGGGCATGAGCCGCAGTTCAAATTTCGATTGGCGCTCCGTGCATCAGATTCGGTTTTGATGTGCAGTGCTGCCGATTTTGCAGGCCCTTCTTTCCCGAATTGGCGAGGCGCAGCCTTCGAGAGTAGTCCCAGCATCTACCTAATGTGGGCCGCAACACATGAAGTAAGAGTTGGGCAATGTTGGTCACAATGACTGGGTCCTGAGATTCTGTTCCATCGATGCCTCGAGGACACAACAGCAGTCTTGCGGGACCTGTTGTCGTCAGTGGTCGTGACAGTCCTGCCCGGAAGCAGCTTGACTTCATCAGTCCACCCCCTCCAAGAGAAGGGTGCAAGATCGGCTTTGATGTGCCTTGCACGTCGGGACTTGTAATCCTATCTCTCGCAGACGTGCTCTGACTCTGATTGTGCATTGAGGTGGCACGGGACTCACGCCAAGGACATAAAGAGAGTGTCAGGGTTTGTGGGGGCGCCGGCTGTTCCAGCGATTGTGGGTTTGGGGCTTATGCTTGTAGGCTCTATAGGGTTGAAAGGGAGTTCAGTTAATTAATCGGTTTTTGTGTTCCTGATTCAAAATGGGGGGGTGCTTTTAAGGCGAGGCTCATAGGGTCTGCTCCATGGCTCCGTCCAGTGCACTGGGGGCGATCTGAGAGGAATGGATGGTCGCTGGGGAGATCTCGTTCTTGCGTTGCTTGCATGTTTGTGCATAGGGCGACGCAGGCAGTTCGGGGATTCGGCCAAGCTTGGTAGTTGAAGGTTTCTCGGTTTCTCGCACAGCTCCTTATAATTGGATGGATGTTCTCCGAATTGGGAGGACTGTTGAGTTTATGGCAGCTAAATGAGCGACAGACCGTCAGTTCACAGTGTGGTCACGACACGGTCGAGCATGCAGCAACCTTGCAACGGTCTTTCTGCCAGCTCCCGGCCGTGTGGCTGTTGCCTTGGGCTACCGGCACGGCGAGACAGACACCTGGCTTCATGGTGACATGCGCCTCATTTCTATGCCGTCACTACTTTCAAGCTTGGGCAGACTTGCATCCCAATGAAGCAGCGATCTCTGCAACAGCTGTCGCATGTCAAGCGCTTTCGATGAACAAGTGCTAAGAGCAAGTGCAGCAAGACAAGGTGTACGTGGTGGAGAATCTCCGGCTCAACTTGCTGTTGCGCGTGGCATTCATCAGAGGCCTGTTTCTTCAGATGCTGTGCACGGGGCGCATGCAATCCTTTCTTCTGCCCACATGCGGCTATTTGCATGCGGCCAAATCCGAGGTGAGATGGAAGATGCTCGATCCGGCAGCATCAACGAATTGAGGCATCGCAACATGATCTATATTCAGCCAAGGCTGTTTTCATACTGTCATGTGTGTGTGCGCACATGTTTATGCGCGATTGTCGCTTAGGAAGCGCGGAAACAATGGCCTACAACTCAGCCCCTGAACTTTGTGCGCTGGCAGTGAGCTGCGCATGAGCTTCACCGGTGCGTGGACAAGCCCTACCATGTGCTTGAATTCGAAGTTTGGACGTTGCGGCACCTGGTCACCTGTTAAACTCCGCTCCGTAGCCTCTGGCCGAAATCTCCTGATGCATGGAACATAGGAGCCTGTATACCACGGAACCAGCTTGAGTCGGTCGCTTTGGAAAATAGACACGACCTAGGCAACGTGCAAACAATGCAGACGACATACAGTAATCAGGCCCGATGTGTGAGATTCGCAGCTCTTCGCTGTAGCACACATTCTGGTGCGACATGGCAACTTTCATTGCCTGCCTGGGGCAAGCGCTTTCCCCGGACGGTTCCTTCACCCATAAAACATCACACATATGTTTGTACAGCGGACAGTGCAAGCCTTTGACTTCTTTCGGTTGGCACAAACTGTCAGGTCGAGTTGGACACCACAGAAGTTGCTAGTCGTCCAATGCCCCGGATGTGAGGTTCAATCCCGATCGCATTGGCCAACCGCGTCGCTCTGGCTGCTGAACTACACCGCACGCATGGGGGTGCACCCATCGTCCTCAGCGGCGCTGATGTCAGCGGGGTTGGCATGTCTGAAGCACAGGCCGCGACCACTTGCCTTCATCCTCAAAGTTCGCACAAGCGGCCTCTTTATTTCGCATCGTTGGGTTTTTCCGTATCGATCGGCGTCCACAATGGGGTGATGTGTATTTTCGCGGTTTCCTTTCATATTCCCCCCTCCCCTCCCCAGCCCTCTCCCTCCGTTTCTCTCGCTCAACACAACCCACTTCACAGTTCAGCCAGTTCTGTTGGAAAGCTGCTCTGATGGAGCTGAAGTCGCTACCCATGTCCGAACGATGTCGTCTTACGAGAGAGTTCAGGGGCGCATGGATGCCCGAATCATTGGCGGTTACATTACAGTCTTTCATGCTCTCGAATGCTTGTGCTAGAGTCGTTTGGGTTTTTTGGTTCTCACTACATTGCGTGTCAGTAGGTGGAGCTGTTCATCTAGTTTAGTCTCCAATAATGGTTAAAGGTAAGACGGCAATAACATGGCACCCATCAGAGTGTGACTGGTTCCTCAGGCAATGCGAAACATCCTTCTGGCAGCGCCACATAATGTCAACCCAGAGAACCTACTTCTGGACGAGTCCGCTCGGAACACGATCGAAAACGCCCGCAACACGCTGGCAATCATGAGGAAGCACGCACCTGGACAGGAGCTTAAGTTGCACCTTGTGACTTCCGAGTTCCACTGTCCCCGGTCTGAGTACATCTTTCAGAACGTGCTCGATGCTGAGGGGGCAGCGGATGTCGCAATCAACGCATCTCCTGCTCCCAGTGGCTTGCATGATGACATCTCAGACAACCCCAAGAAGCCGATGGTGACCGACTTCAAGGTTGACAAGATCATGAAGGATATCAACGACTGGGGTATCTTCCTGCGGCTCTGTCACGAGCATACCCTCATGGAGGTCAAGATGCGAAGATGGCTTGCAGACTATGGAATCGCCAAGCAGGATCCGAAGCATTACGACCGCGCGGTCGCACAGATCCTCGCAATGGTTGAAGAGGCCCGACAAGGCAGGTTCTCAGCAGCTGAACCAAAAAGCCGCTGAACTTTGCTGGAGGACTTGTGATTCTTTCATAGCAAAATGAGAGAAACAAGCGTTGGAGGGCCAGCCTCAGCTTGACCGTACGCACACACACACACACAAGCCACGCAAGAGCAACTTAGTGTGCATGGACATCATGAAACTTGCGCCCGAGGCCCGAGTCGCGCCGAGGCGTCGATGCACAGAATCACCTGAGTCTTACAAGCGAAGCAATCTGAATGCGGCCTGTTGCGGCTGTAATGGTTTCTAGCTTGTGCTCATTGTACGCCCCATTGCAGGAAATAGAGGTGCCTTTGACTGCCCCTGCCCCAGCAAGGATTTGCAGGATTTGGCAACTAAATGCGGCATGGGCGTAGGGAAATCTCTACCAAGAGGGAGCACAGAGCAGAGTCCTCTCTCAAGTAGGGGGGTTGGAAGCGTGGCGCGGGACTGGCATTCGAGAGAAATGCACGAGACTCGGCGAGAGCACCGCTGCACTAAGGCAGTCCTCGAAGAAGCTCCGGGTGAGGAGGAGAGGGTTTACGCCTTGGGGCGGCCCATCATGGACTTCGCAGGTATTCCGAGTGTGAGCCATTGAGGTCATATGGTCATACGAGTCATACGAGTTTTGTGAGAGCAATCATGAGGCAGTAGCTTGACTCGCTGCTTGACCTTGTCTCGACAAATCAATGCGCTGTCACCCACGAACCATTTGCCGTTTGTTGCAGAAGGCGTGCCCCTTAAAGCAGAGTAACAAGCACCAACGAGGAGTGTGATGTTATGTTCAAGTTTAGATTAAAAAGAGCCAGGAATTAGTTACCTAGTGCAACATGCGCCCTCACAGTCATCCCCAGGAGGCCGAAGCGCTGTGGCTCTCGCTTGCAGCTGCACGCCCGGCATGGAGATATGAAAAAGGGTTTATGTAACTGTTCTTGGTGAGCATTTCGAGGGTTCCTCATAAATATTGGTGAGTGTGCATATTGGGTGTCTGAATGATGCCAGGCATACCCCGGCTTCTATGGAAACAATGCGCTGCAGGCCTAAGCTGGTGCAAGTGTGGCACTCTGCCATGCTAAGCTGATCCCTTGTCTTCCTACGCCAATCAAATGATAGGAACACATTCCAGCACACACACACACCAGCATTCCTAGAAGCTTCCTTGACGTCTTTGAATCCAGTTGTAAACGCTGGCCCGCTCTGCCTCGGCAGCTGGAGCTGGCCCCACGCGGGGTGTAGCACGGGCAACGGTCCTAGGAGGGGTCCACGGAGGCATTCAAGGGGGGGGGGGGGTGTTCAGAGGGGAGGGGTCCCAGGGAGGGCCCGGCAAAGCATCACAGATTCTGGGCAAGCGGGGGGGGGGTAAGATGGACACTTAAAGGCTATGCTGCGCGTGCGTGCCTTGTAAACAAATATACTTTACAAAGGAAACACCCGCAGAATAGACGCAACGCACCCGCATAATAGACGCAATGCACCCTTAGCATCAGCACACTGTGTCCTGGGCGGGCGCGGAGGGCGCGGAGGGTGCGGAGGGCGCAGAGGGCGCAGAGGGCGTGGAGGGCGCGGAGGGCGCGGAGGGCGCGGAGGGCGCGGAGGGCGCGGAGGGCGCGGAAGGGCGCGGAGGGGGCGCGGAGGGGGCGCGGAGGGGGCGCGGAGGGCACGGAGGAGCATCCACGTGTCCCCACTCCCCTGCCAATATCACGCTCCCCGCCACGCCCCTCTCCCAGCAAAATGTTCCGAACCCCCTCCCTTGACCGTGCCGCAGCCTCACGTCAAAACTCCTCCAAGAAGCGATCCGATAGAACGCCTCAAACGAGAACCCAATTTCAGAATTGTTTCGGGAAGAATCCAAGAAAACAAAGAGCACACACAGAATAGACGTTGGGGGGAAGGAGACCAGATCCTGGCCTGCTTGTTCTAGTCTAGACGCCTCTCGGCTGGAAGCCGAGGCGAACTATGAATTTTATGTCTGCAACCCTGACTTTCAATCTTCCGCTCGCGTCGGCTTTGTTGCAAGGAGCGTAAGAACGCCCTCCGGCGAGTCTCCGCTGCTGCACGCCAGATGCGACGAGGCGAGCTGGGTCTGTATATGAGAGGGGAGAGGCAGCAGCTGAGGGAGTCCAAGAAATCATGAAGTTCATGCACAGTTCACGCCAACCAAACTTGCCTGTAGGTTGAGGAACCTGCCCCTAGTGAAGCCGCAGAAGGCGCGGGCAGTCTCTTTGCGACTTTGCGAGTCCTGCGGACTGAGTGCCGCTTGCAAGATGCGCAAACATGGTGATCGTATGTGATAGTTTTCCCCAGAGTTCACCCGAGCAGCCTGCCAGGCTCACTGGAGCTGTGAGCTGCGGGCGGGCGGACAAAGTTTCCTTAACGTTGCGTTTGCAATCAGAATGATTGTCAAAATGAGTCCAATTACTTGGAGGTTTAACTCCGAGGTCCGATGATGTACCATTTTGGCCCTTCTTGGAAGCAAACAAGCTTTTGCTTGGAAGGCCGATTACCCCGGAGCAGTGGGCAAGGTGCGCAGAGTGTTCTGCTCAGAAAGATATGTGATTTTTACGATAATTGGGGCACCCCTAACATAGACCCCCAAAAAGAAGGACTCCCTGATAATAAGGACCCCAGTAAACCCCACATCTGTAGAGACCAATCAATGTGCAACTCCAAGTCAGAATGCATGTTGCCACATGCAATGCGAGTTCGTCTCCATCTAGCTGGGGAGACGATTGGCGGACTTTTTAAATCTGACTGCAGTTCCGTTTAGAGGACGTGTGACAGCACAGTGGATACGGAGGCCTTGCGCAAGCGCGTGAAAGATTCGCGTGCCAAGAGCACAAGGGCGCCATCCGCAAGCTTCACAGGTTCTTGCTCTCTCCAAGTCGCAGCGTTGCGAAAAAAGGGTGGTACCAGGGCAGCTGATGAGACGCGTGAAGGTTCTACTGAGACTGTAGCTAGCCAGCCTGCTTGTGAGATCCGCACCGCAATATGCTGGTTTCACTCTTCAGGAGGGCATTCCTCACGTACATACAGATATATATATATATATATATATCTGTGCACATATGTATATTCTTCATTTGCTGATCCACGCAGGCAGTCAAGCAGGTGACGGCCTCGAAGAGCTTCAAGATGCCAGCAGCAGCAGAGGCATTTGCAGCCAGAGCCAAATCAGTTGTAGCATCAGGGCAAAAGGGGAAGACTGCGCCGAGATGGAAGCCTTTCAAAGAATCTTGCAAGGCTTTTGCAGAAAAGCTTTTGCAGAAAACCGTCGGAAGAGTCTCGGAAAATCCTTCCGGCTCCACTTGTTGCGGGCTGGAGGTTTTCTGATTCAGTGCTTCAGGGCTTTGCAGTAAAAAACGAGGTTGGGTTCTCTTACTGTTGTTTTACGTTCTTTGATGCATGCAGCGTTTAACCCAGCAAGTTCTCAGGGAGCATCCGTAGCCTGAACCGCCTCCGTCGTGGAGCTTGTTCTTAGGCGGCTCTGAAGCAGCTACCGTTAACGCCAGTTGAAGTGCGCCAGTTGAAGTATTGTCAGCGTTCTCAAGGCCTTTGGATAGATTTAACCTTTCCCATGTACGATTTTGGCCGGTCCCATGAATCCAGAAGACCAGCAGGTGAAACGCTATCGCAGTGAAGGCGAGTCGCTGGCAAGGCCTTTTCTCTTATTCAATCTCTAGGCTCACTGTAACTCACTGTGTTCATGTGGCTCTGCGTTGGAGCCCGGAGTACATGCAGTACTTGTCCGTTTCGTACACGTCAGATGCAGCACAGAAAGTATGGTGTATCATGGCTTCTGACCCTTCAGGTCCTTCTACCGCAACACAGAAGAGGAGGAGGAGCAGCAGGCAGCGTCCTGTTTTCATGGGCTGCCATATAATCATGTCGCACAACCAAAGCCATGCAGACTCATATGCTCAGAAGTTGTTCCCAACATGCCTTGATTCCTGCCAAGAAGTCAGGCCCGCCGGATGCTGCGGCGTTTGGAAGAACGACGGAGTCGCGCACAGTCTCGCTCGAGGCTGGTGGAAAAATGTCTCTCTCCACATCAAAAACTCCCTTTCTGGGCCGAGCTCAGGCCCAGTACTGCAGCGCCATCAGCAGAAGCCTCACCGCTTCAGCGAGGTGGGCAGCTGCATGCTTCCGTTTTTCCGGCTTTGAGGGCGTATCATTCTGCTTTCGTGGGTAAGTCGGAGGCATTCAAAGACTATTATTTGCTTACCTTGCAACAGCTGAAAGGGCTTCAATACTCAGCCCACGCCGGCACATTTGACAGAGTCGCAGCCCTGTATCGCAAAGTTAGTATAGACCACCATGACCACTTCATGAGGATCTGTGTCCAGAAGCCAGAAGCTGGCGAAGTAGCTTTGTGCGCAGGGTCTAACACATGGGAGGCACGAACTTGACTCTTCGTGCTTCGTAAGCCGTCTAGAACGTTGTGTCATGGCCCCATATATGCGAAGCAACGGCTTCCTCGGCGAAGGACTGATGCGATCCACCAGCTTGGCCAGCTTTTCGGCGCAGGGCTTAGATGTGTGCACACGGAAGGCAGGAAGGGGGCAATGTGACTGAGTACGTGCGCCACCGTTCGTGCACGCGGAGGGGCAGCCGCGCGTCCGACCTTGGTCCGTCCAGGGCAATTAATTTGACGACGGGGGGTTGGGAGGGCGTCGGACAAGCACTCCGTCACTTCGGAGTCAGAACTTCATTTCTGGCTTTCCAGTGTCCCTTCATTCTGGCACTGTTTGATGTCGCATGCGTCGCACAAGTGTCGCACAGACAGGCGCAGGCTTGAAGGGGGTGCTGATACTACAGCTAACCTGTTGCCTGCGTCCCACGTGCCGGAAGTGAGTTCTGTTACCAATAGCGCCAGCTGTCTGTGTGGTCAGCACTGAAGTCCGGACAACTGAAATTCGCTGGAATCCCATGTTAAGCATGTCAGGTGCAGTTGTTCGGGGTTAGATGGGGGAATATTTTGCTATGCGCTGAACAGTTCGTTTGATCCGCGACTCTGTGAGGATATGCTCTCCTCACCTTGCTAGGCTTGGTCGCCACAGCGCCGCGTGGGGCTCGCCGTGGATGTGACAACAGAAGGCATCTGTCACTTGAGTTGTTAGCCAAGGCAAATTTCATGGTAACAGAAGATGCATGAAGTTTCTGCCAGCCTTGACGATGGCAGGATTTGCGTCTGAAGGGATGCCACTTTAGGCTGTTTTCCCGCCCATTCTGCAAAGCAACTGGGCTTGACTTCAGAAGCCAACATGCGCAATGATGTAAGCCATGCGCAATGATGTAAGCCGAAAACATGCAAGGACAGACAACCACAATTTATGGGTCAAGAAATATCACTTTCACAAGCTTCACGAAGGCAAGACATTTCAAATTATGATATCAATATTCTTGTAAACAGGATTCATTGGAGGAGTGCTGGATGTTATATTGAAAAATAACGTGCAAAGAACGTAACAAAAACATGAATAGGCTTTTTGGGAAAACGTTGAAGAAACGTGAAAAAACGATGGAAAAAACGTGCCAAAAAGGTGTAGAAGTGTGAAAACAGGTGCAAAACGTGGAACAAACGTGAAACAAGGCACAAAAATCTCGTTTTGTTTACATTTACGCTTTTTTCACGTTTTAGGAAGCACGATTTGTTTATTTCTTTCATGTGAATTTGCAAATTGATCGGTGAATTCGATATTAAATTAGGTACATGATTTTGTGGGGTATACGAAAATAGGGGTCCCAAAAATGAAGGATGTCCTTAAAATAAGGTATTCTAATATCATAAATCTCTATTTAATCATTAATTTGGAAAAAATACGAATAAGAGAGATGATTGGAGACAGATAAATATATATATATATGATGATCATGAGAGAGATACATCAAAAAAAAAAGGGAGAATAGTACTACAATTATATATAAAGAAAATATGGATATGATAATGGATGATTAGATATTTTCGATTGATAAAATCCAAAAAACCTATATTTCTTTTTCTAAATTGGAAAGAGTTTGATAATATCTCGATTCTAATTTCTTCTATCATAATGATTTCTAATCTAAAAGGAAATTCTGAATATATATATATATATTGAAATGATCTAAGAAAAGTTTTCAAAAAATATAAATAAAAAAATTTCATGATTCTTCGGGATATTCTATTTAAATCGAATTCATTTCATTAAAATTATTTTGATATAAAATAGGATATTCTTTTAAATAGAAATAAATCATTTGCTTGATAGAAGATTATTAGATTATTTTTTTGAATTGAAAGATTTCTTATTGGGGATGAATCTATTTTCTAAGATAAAGGAATTTATTTTTCTTGGAGATGGATTCTTCTTCTGGATATTTCATTTAGGAAATTTATTTTTCTTGGAGATGGATTCTTCTTCTGGATATTTCAATTTTAAATTTATCCTATATTTTCTATTTTCGAAAATATTGAGTTTATATTTTTTTTCAATTTTCTTATATTTCATTCTATGGGAGAGAGATTTTTGGGAGGATGAAAGAAATTTCTAGGTCAATTATTATTATTGATAATATATCGTT
>CAJNDS010000998.1:0-22500 GCA_905221605.1 Symbiodinium natans
AACAGCGTTTGACGTTCAAAACCTGAGATCTGAATCGAACCACACCATTAACTCGACAATGCCCAAGCCCCCAGAAATGCCCATGGTACAGGCTTGGTTCCAGGGGGTGATGTTGAGTGATTCGGGTCCTTGCAGCTTGGGTTTCGTCCCCAAGCCCTCCCAAGTCCTTCAAGCTCCCAAGGAAGCAGTTGCAGCTGCCCGTGGAGGCCTCCTGCAGTTGCAGCTAGCCCTCGCAGTCGGAGTGACCTGTAGCTTCGAACAGGCTCAAAGGCTTTGGCTCGCTTGAGAAGTGTGAGAAGTGGAGTAGTATCTTATAAGAATATTGCTAGTAGTTTAGACAGGCCTTCAGCTTGCCCGAGTCGCGAGCCTTAAGCCCAGAAAACACTGGTGAAGCTCCGTAGGCTCTTACAGCTGGGAAGGGCAAACTATTTTGAAACAATAATGGCATTCTTCTTCCCTTCGGCCTCCTTGTCTCATGAGGAGGCCGAGTCATCCAGTTCCTGTAGTCCACGTAGCATTGCAGCAAGAACTCGCAAGAACTCCATGGACATCCTCTGTGAGACTGAATGCGTGGTTTGATACTGGAGAATTTCCCCCCCCCCCCCCCCCCTGATCCTATGCCTCTCCCAACAGCTTCAGCACAGTGCAGGCCGAGGAGGTCTCCCCCGGCTCGCCACTGAAGCGGCCAGCCACGAACCGGAGCGTCACCACAAACAGGAGCACAGCACGGGCTCAGCACGCGTCTCTGAGTTGTCTAGACTCCTAAGTCCGCCACCCTGAAGTGACCCCCCCACACACACGCACCCACACGCGCACACGCACACATGCACGCACGCACGCACGCACGCACGCACGCACGCACGCACGCACGCACGCACGCACGCACGCACGCACGCACGCACGCACGCACGCACGCACTCACGCACGCACGCACGCACGCACGCACGCACGCACGCACGCACGCACGCACGCACGCACGCACGCACGCACGCACGCACGCACGCACCCACACACACACACACACACACACACACACACACACACAATGTAGTTCGGCAATGGTCGGCATGCGCTTGTATTGAGGACCTATGTTCACGGTTCTCTTCTGTTCATGCTTGCAGCCACCAACTCACAACGAAGTACACAGCGCAGTGTGTTGCAGCCAAGGTTAGATGTTACTGCCAGCATCCGCCTTAAACCATGTATATACACGTACACGTATGTAAGATGCAACATGTATATAGACAAACACCCCTTTTAAACGACAACCGGGATGCGTGTCAGTGTTGGCTGAGTGCACCAGGCCTGTCTGACTCGTCTTATATACAGAACCGCCTGTTGTTTCCCAACACGGCGGGAGGAAACTTGGAAAGGATGCTTGTCTTAGTTCCGTTGCCTGTGTGTCTGTGTGTGTCTGTGTGTGTGTGTGTGTGTGGTAGACGTTGACGTCTGGATTCATGTTTTCAGAGCTACGTCGGGCTTAGAGGGCAAGAGTCAACATTCTGCCCGAAGGAGTCTCCCTGGACCTCCGACGGAAACAGCTCCGTCGAACACGGTGGCTTGGCGATGCTCGCTACCAACTTTCCAAAGCCCTTCTTGTCCAGCAGTGAGGGCTTAAGAGGTAAAAGGGTTTGCAAGTGTAAAGCTGAAAGGGTTGAGGAGTTGGGGAGACTAAAATTGATAGAGGGGGCTAAGCATCTGACGCTCCTTGACCTTGGCACGGAAGTGTTGTTGGGGTAGCCCTCCAGGGAGCTGGGAAAGTTTCTGCGCTGGTCTCCTTGAAACCTCCAACACAACTCCAGGTCGATCGAGTTGTGCACTGTTTTGGGTCTAGATGGCTTGGGCATGAGGCATGTGGTGCACAATTTGTGAGAATCGGACAATGGTTGAGGTCACATGTATACTTCATCCGGATGACAAGCTCAGGTGCCTTACATGTTGAAATCCGACAGAGGCCGTTTTCATAAGCTGTACTTTTTGTAGGAGATGTCGAGTGTAGCAGGGTTTGGACTTCAGGTATAGGTGCTGAATGCTCTGAGGTCAAGAGGCGAGACTGGGCCGACGAGGAGATGGCAGCGGCCAAGTGGCTTCTGGAAGCACAGGTGGGATTCGTGGCCTCAGGGAGTTGGACGTGCAAGGATTAAACGTATTAATCTCTCAAGCCGCTAGCTTCGGCCTTCTATAGTTGCAAATCACGAGCACAGCGGCTCTTGAAGAAAACCGCCAGAAAGAGCACAATTCCAGACCACAAGCTGCCGAAAACAACACCACCAAAAAGCACGCTTGAGGATCATAATCTCCACTCACGAGGCAACAACACCACCAGAACACACACACACACACAGACACACACAGACACACACAGACACACACACACACACACACACACACACAGACACACACAGACACCGACACACACAGACACCTACACACACACACAGACACACACAGACACACACACAGACACACACCCACACACAGGACACACACACACCACACAACACACACACACACACACAGAGACACACAGAGACAACACAGATGATCCACACAGAGTACACACAGAGGAACAAAGACACCAGAACACACGCACACACACACGCAGGACACACACGCAGACAGACACCACACACACACACACACACACAACCCACGCACCACCACCACACACCACAACACACCCACACACACGAACACAAACGCCACACCCACACGGGCACACACACACAACACATCACACACCACGCACGCACGCACGCAAGCCCGCACGCACGCACGCACGCACGCAGCCCGCACGCAGCAGCACGCACGCACGCAAGCAAGCACGCACGCACACACGCACGCCGCACGCGGGCAGCGGGCACGAGGTGCACGCGGGCACGCGGGCACGCGGGCAAGCGGGCACCGGCACGCGGGCACGCGGGCCCGCGGGCACGCGGCACGCGCGGCAGCGGCACGCGGGGCACGCGGGACGCGGCAGCGCGCGCGCGCACGCTCACGCAACCGCACGCGCACGCGCAACGCGCACGCGCACACGCACCGCACACGCACACAAAGAGACACACAGAGGACACACAGAGACACACAGAGGACACACACAGGAGGACACACACAGAGACACACACACAGAGACACACACCAGAGACACACACACCACAGCGACAACACCACACAGAGACACACACACAGAGGAACACACCCACACAGACACACACACACACACACAGACACACACACACACACACACACACAGACACACACACACACACACAGACACACACAGACACACACAGACACACACAGACACACACAGACAGACACAGACGCAGACCACCGTCTGCAAAGCACGAGCACAAACAACACCATAAACACATAATAACACATATCTCCGGCCCAAGCAAAAGGTTCGAGCTTGGCTTATTCGTGTCAGTCCGAACACTTGGACCACAGCTGAGCAAATCATGAATGCCGAAAGCGACAATTGAACTTCTGAAATCCCCTGCAACCATACAGACGACTATGAGTGAAACCATGAAAGTGACCCCTGGAACACCCTGGAACCCAGACCCAATGACCCTGTAAGCCTCGCAAAGTCGCAAAGTCGCAAAGCCCCAATGACGCAACAAGAAGTCCAAGACTGCGCAACCATCAGAAGTCCTGAACTCCTCGGCCATCGCAGGCTGTGCTTATTTGCTGCGGTTCGGGGAGCGAGGCGGCACCATTCTACGAAGGTGCAGGGTTGAGATTTGCGGTTTCATGTTCGATGTAGTGGTCCTCCACTGTGCAAGTTGAGAAAGAACTCTGACCCCAGGAGACCCTGCTAACACAACACGAAATCCCCAAACCCCAGACCCCCAAACCCACCCTGAACCAACTCCAAACTTCAAAGCCTTAAAACTTAAACCCTAAGGCCCATGTCTCACTGCAGGAGGGCAGGTGTATTCCAACGAGGATCATTTCAAGGCCCACTACCCGAGCATGCAGCAGATACCTGACTGATCGCCCTGTGGATCTCAGAATGGGTCGTGTGAGCTTGAGCTTTTGTGGGTTTTCCAACACTTCGGTGGTGGGGTCAAGGTTGGGGCCCTTGGAATTTGTCACGCCCAGATGGGGTTGTAGAATTTGAGTCTAGGTAGTCACCGAAACCAACACACCCTGACCGCTAGCCTCAACACAACTGCACACAACTCTACACACAACTCGACACAAAACTCTACACAACTCAACACAACCACACCGACCTCAAGCCTCAGCTTGCCGAGGAAGGGCTTCAAGACTGCGGCCGACTGCATCAATCTGGTGGACAGCCGGCTCTCCTCACAGGAGCGCGCCCTGAAACCTCAAAGCCCTCAATATCCCTGTAGCCTGTAGGTGTCCCTATGATGGTCACAAGGACTGTAGGATGGTCCCCAAACGTCCTTGCTTCCAGCCATGCGAATCTGCTAAGCTTGAAGTCTCTCTGAACACTTTTGACCGCAACGAGGTACCTATTCGCTGAGCCAATCTAAGGTAACCCTGCTACATCCTCAAAGGGTGTAAAGGACAATTTCCACTGCCCGGATGGTTGTCGGCGGCCTATTCCCCACCCCAGCCTTGGACGGGAATTGCAAACCAGGGCTCAAGCAATCTCACGCCTCAAGTTCCTCAAAAGCTCCAAGCCTGAAGGCTCAAGGTGGCAAAGGCCTCCTCAAGCACTGCCCAAGGAATCTGCCCCCCTCCCTGTCCCCCCCTTCCCTGAAAGGAGAAGTGGGCCTTCTGGGCCGAGTGGCTCGGAGATCTCAAAACTGAAGACTTGTTTTAGTCGAAGGCTCCTCAGGCGTTTGGGCTGTAGGGCTTGCAAGTCATGCAGCTCATCTCAGTGGCTTTGGGCTGCAGTTTTAGGGGCTCAAAGTTGGGGCGAGTTCTGCTCAATTCAAGGTTGGCCTGCTTTGTTCTGCTCTGCCAAGCCCCGCTCAAAATGTACATGTCAAGTTAGGCTCGTTTGTTGGCTGCTTTGCCTGGAAGCCCCCCGAGCACACAAAGAGTATATGTCGAGTTGCGTCCGCTGGGTTCTGCTGTGGCCTCTAAGACTCTAAGCTCCCCTCACAGGGTGCATGAATCTACGCGGCCTGAACCTTAGATCCGAAGCCCCAAGCCCTGAGAACCAACAAGTAAAAAAAATCACAAGCGAAGCCGAACCGCATCTTATGGAACAGCTCAAGCCACCAAACCCTCAAGCAAAGCCCTCGCTCCACTTCTCTACTCAATCTACTCACTCGATCCACTCTACTCAGGCACATGCAGAAGAGCCGGCAGCTGCCGCTCGATGAAGCCACGGTGGAGAGGCTCCCTCGGTTTAAGGAGGGTGTGGGGGTTAAAGGCAGTTTAACGTTGTTTAAGGTTGAAAGTGTAACGTTCCAGAGATTCAGAAATTCCAGAAACGTTTGGGGTTTAGGAGGTACTTGGGGACTCCTTTGTCTAGAGTGAGGGGGGGGGGGGTGGTTTACGGTCTTGCTGTCAAAGACGCTTTGATAACGTGGCAGCATGTGGCACCTTCTCGTGCCTGCCGTTCAGAAGCCCAGCTCCCCCGCAAAGTCACTGAACTCGGACAATCAGCCTCAAGCCTTCCACACGCCACAGTCGAATGTGGATGAAGGCACCCCAAAAACAACTTGAATACAATGCGGAAAGCCATGCGGTCATGCGGTTCAGGGCTTGTGGGCCACGCTCCCCGACGAACAGCCAGCTCAGTGATACTCCTAAATGGCCATAGTTAATACCTTGTGCAAGTCGCAGCACCCCTGCACCTGCAAAGGAGGGCGCTTCTAGCACCAGCACGCCCACCCGATGAAACACCCGAGAAGCGTTGAACTTTATTTCAAATGGCAAGCTTTGATTACTATGAGCAAAGGGACTTCGCTCCTTGGTGAAAAGATCCTGACCCTTGCGCCTGCGGCCCCTCCTCGAATTCAAAGCCCGCGACAGAAGCAGGCTTGGCGTTGCAGTTGGCGAGAAGGATTACTTCGTGTATACCTGCCCCTTGGATTTGCATCTTTAAGGTTCATGCGTCTAGTTTCCCTTCATCAGCATCTTACGCTCCTGAGCCCTACACTCCTGAACCAGTCCTTGCCCTTGGCTTGTAGCCCTTGATCCCGTCGAAGTTGGGTTGACAGGGTGCTGCCGCCGCAATGTAGCATCCAAGCAGATATCTGTCAAGTTTTAGGGCTTTGCGTATCTTGAACCTACTCCCTAACACGCCGACGCCCACTCCTCCACCCCGAACGCCTCAAGAAGCCTTCGTGGCATTGGCTTCCTTAACTATCCGAGCTCTACAAAGCACAGGCAACGCCGATTCCTACTTTGAGCGAGCTGGATTCGACAAGCGCCGGATCTACACTCCAGCAGGCAGTTGGAGGCCAGGTCAGGAGGTTCTGTTCGGTGATAGTGTTGAGGGAGATTCTTTGGGGTTTGCGGCTGTTCCAAGCCCGTGATGACTGTCGGCGATGTAGGCCTCAAAGCTCCCGGCTCGTAAGCTGCATGCACTTCAACATGCAGTTGGGTGTAGGGCCCTTACAAATTCTACAACAAATGAGAGATGCTTCTTGTTGCAGGGCAAGTACGTGTGCGTTTGTGGGGGTACCGGATTTGAGGAGGGTAGAACTGGAAACGTCCAAGGCCTAAACCTATGCAGGTACTACCAGTGCGCCCGTCCCTGCTCCAACGCCGCCGTTTTCGAGGCCACTGAGACCCTGGGCGGCGTTTGGCAATCTGCGTGGATACTCTTGCACCATTTGCACACTTTAAAGCTTTCTGCCCTGTGCCTTTTGGGCCAAAGCAGCCCAGGAGCTGGCTGACGGAGAACGGGCATCTTGGTCTCAATTCGCCCCTAAGCCCTTCATGGCTCGCCAGTAGCACAAAGGTGCGTAGCAACTACGAGGCTGAAGATGTTTCAGTTCGGACATCTTTCCGCTCGCAGAATGCCACTTTGTCAGGGGCTCCAGTTTGCTCTGTCAGGGAGTGCCACAGTGTATGAGGCAGTGTACCCACGGAATTGGGAGAACGTGTCCCCTTTCACACAAGCAGAGGAATGTCCGAGGCGGCTGTCAGAAGTGCTAGGTCCAACCCAGTCTGCGACCAGCGAAGCGAGGGTTTTGTCGGGATTTGGGTGTACTTGGATAGTATGAAGCTGAGCATGCTGGATGTTTGGCTCACAGAGCGTGGTTGGGCTAAGACACTGCTCGACTTGGGCCAAGGTTTGGATGTTTCCATCAGAGCCAATGCTCAGTTGCTGCTGCTGCTGCTGCTTCTTCTTCACAATCTACAGTAAGGTTGGCATGGTTGTCGTTAGACCCGCTTCCTCATGCCTGGTCGGTACGACATGCATGATGCTGGTGATGTTGATACTCGGGCCATCCGCCGTTGAGTCTTCAAGTGTGTGAGTGATCCCGGAAGTCACTTTGTGGCCTCAGGACCCACCGTCAGTCCTGCTCAGGCTTGATGAAGGAGGGTCATGTGTTTAACTATCGATGCTTGGCCTTGGGCACTTGGCCCCACATGTGCGGGGAATGCAAACCCCTTTGCTGGGCATTCGTCCAACTCGTCTTCTTCATTTGGCGAAACAGGCCAGCGCTGTCCTTCCTATCCTGGTGGGTGTAAACTTGTGGATCGAGATAGGGTCGCTAGCAAATGTTTGTGTTTGCTCGCGTTGTTGTTGCGGGTTTTTGAAGGAGTTGCTCTGTTAGTTAGTTGCGCGTCAGAGTCAGAGTGCTGCCACAGTCAATTCGGTGGACTCTTTAAGGGTGAGGGCGAAGTCTATTTGACGGGTGCCCCCGGGTGCCCTGCGATGCCCACTGTGAATTCAAAATGCCGGTTAGTAAGTGTTGGCTTTATTGGGCACGTGCGTGTTCTCGTTTGCATGCTTCCTTGAATTCAAAGTGTTTAAGGGCTGCGACAGGCGTGCAATAGATCATGACGAAAACGCTTCTGACATCTGCCGAAGTCGCAAGTGCCTTCATGGTATGCTCTAAAGAAGCCCTTCGGAAAGCACCGTGGATCAAACCCGGAATGCCCTCAGGAACGGCCGGAAGGCGCCCTCCTGTCCGAACTGCGGTGGGGAGTGCATCCCCAACGTCGCCCAAGCAATGTTTAGGGATTTCCCGGGAGGTGTTCAGCGTTTGGCTGCTGAGGAGGTTGAGGAGGTTGAGGAGGTTGAGGAGGTTGAGGTGTTGCGGCGTCGTGTTTCTTGTGTTCGAAGAGAAGGGTTCTGCGTTTGCTGAATAGTATAGTTTGTGGTGTTTAAGGGGGCTTCGAGGCTTCAAGGCTCGAGCTGGAGTTTTTAACTTGAGTTGATGCGTACGCTTTCCGGCTTCACGGCGTTGGGCATTGGAGGCAGGTTTTACATCTCGAAAAGTTCCTGTCAGATTGAGTCAGACTGATCTTGCCCCAAGAGCCGCACCGATACGCGTGCAACTGTCCTTCAGGAGGCATCACCGAGTCAGTGCCCTAGGGATTCAATAACAAGTGACAATCCTCTATGCCCCCAGCTACAACCCCCTCCCACCCCCTGCCCCCTGCCCCCCGCCACCTACAATCGAACGAAAAAGCGAAATTCCGAGGTGAGAATAAGCGAGGGCTTCTGCCATGACCAGTATTCCCGGGGGCTGAAGGACCTTATTCAGTGGCGCCCCTGCTCAGTGTTGGCGAGTTTCGGATTTGTTTAAAGGCAGTTGGGCCCAGTGTCTTCATTTTGAAGGGTTATGGTCATGGTCTGTGATAGGCGTGGAGGGGGCTGTCCCGCCCTGGAGACTCAGAATGATGAAAGTTAGTTTGCGCAGGCAACGTTGGAAGTCTAGAGAGAGCACTCTGTGTAATGCCCCACAAATCCTGCCATCAAGCGAAACCGATCGACATCTTGAAAGTTGTTGGGAAGATGTTGCACTGCCTTGCGGAGAGACAGCTCAGCTTTACACACACATATCACATGTCCATCTATCTATCTATCTATCTTTATTTGCACGGTTTAAGTACAGTTCCATTTAGTTCGCATCCATCTATCTGCGGGGTGCTATTTGCGATGCCGGGCCTGTCCAAGAATCGGAGACGTGCTGCAAACGAGGCCATCGGCCGAGTTCCAAGCACTGGGCTTGCAGCCACAATTCCGGAACTGGGGCCGAGAAACTAGTCAAGACACCGCCTGCCACCTACAATCCTCGAAAGTTTGTAACTGCCAATCTGACACGGCCACACGGCCCAATGTCCTTCACAGGGGAACGGGTCACGATCGTCGATTTTTCCCAATCGCGCCCGGCAGCATTGCCGCATGCGGACCGCCCAATGCTCTGCAACTTGTGATTCCGGTTGCCACATGGTTCGGTTTCCAAGTCCGGGCCCAATCGTGTTTACAAGACGAGGGCATTGTCGAAGAAGGAGAGGAAGGCATTGCAAGGTGCAGGGCAGGTGTGCCTCTTCAATCACCAAGCATCCAATGCAGACCGGCATACAACAAATGGAAGACAAGCGCATGAAAGGAGGCAAAGGGTTTTGTTAGCTTTCTGAGGTTGGGATGCTTGAGGGTTCTAGGGTTCGGACAAAATTGTGTGTAAGGTTTGGGTGTTGAGGGCGGTAATGGTTGAGGGCGGTACTGGTTGAGGCTCTAATTGGTTGAGGGACTGAGGGGTTTAGGGTGCAGGTGTCGACCAGGTAAGGGTTTAGTTTCACTGAGGGGTTCAGCGGCTTAAGGTTCGTGGGTTTGGCGTTTCGCAGACCACGGGTTAAGGGTACAGGAGTCGAAAGGTTTAGATGTCGAGAGCTTCAAGGGAGATGGGGCGGAAAGAACATGCCGATCTCCAGAAGCACTTAGTTTGAGTGACACTCCATGGAAGAAGAACCGACAGCCCGCGTCTCACTGCACATAGACTTCCCCCCCAATTCTGAGTGTAAGCATTCATGACTTAAGCTTTTGTACCTGGCTTATTCAGCACAGCTCACGCCACCAAGGGTCCAAAGATGTGCTGAGTCCCAAGTCAAGCTGGTTGTTCTGGAGCTGGACTCATCGCCCCTCGGCCTCTTCGTTTTCTCGGGTGGTGGGGTGTTTTGCCAAGCCCGAAAGCTCTTCAACCGAAGCCATCAAACCTGCAATCTGTTGAAAATAGCGTCAAGCCTGTTTTCGAAGGATGGTTTCATGGCTGATAAGTATTCAGTATTCATGTACTTCCCAAAGGACCCAGAGCTCATTTGGAACCTTGCAAGGCTTGCAAAATCCTGAATGAAGCCTCAAATTCCAAACCATCCGCAGAGATTAGTTGAACCTGAGCTATACGGCAGAACATGCTCCCAATTCATGTTCACTCAGGTGTGTTTTGAAAAACCCGTAACCCGCAGCCCAGCAACAAAGTGCCACCTGCTTCCCCCCTGTTTCTGCGGTCTTCAATTCACCTCGGGGCGAGCTTGAGGGCCATACCACAGACCGCAGACTCCGACACACGCCCACACGCACACCCCACACCCACACGGCAACACCCACACATGCCCAGGCACACACGCGTACTCACGCATGCACACACACGCACACCAATGTTTCTTTCCTCAAGCTTTGCACGTACCAGGTTACCATCACAGTCAGCATGCCTCAGCATGCCTCAGCATTCTGAGTTTTTTTGCTACTAGGAGCCCCTTCCCAAAATAAAGGCATGTGAGATTTCGGCATGCAGTGTCACCAGCCAGGTTCAAGACGAACAGGCTAGCCTCCTTTCCCATGGAGTCGATTGCAGCAGACATCCCCGGCTCGTGCCGTTGCAAGAATGGTTGGCAGTTGCGAGGACACAGTCAAGAAGTAGCAGCTGTCGCCTGCTGTCGCCGCAGGGGCACCCTAAACAGGTAGGAGTAACGTCAAAAATAAGTTCGTGAGTGTAAAAGCATATTCTGGTGTCTCTAATACAGGGGGGTAGAGCCGGGCAGAGTGCTGCGGGGGGACCTCCTCGAGGTCGCTGATACGCTTCAGCCCAGAAAAGTATCCCTTCGTGCCGGCGGTGCTCCAGCGAGCGGTCGGCTTGCCAACGGTGTCTTGGCGTCAAGGGGCCTGTAATTGCCATTAAAACAGTTAAAGCCTTCGCTCTCTTTGTTGACGCTCTTCTTTCTAACGCTCTTTCTGAGGCGCTCTTGGTGCCTTTGGGCTTTTTTGAGAGCCGAGGACACCTTCACAGAGCTCCCTGAGCTTTTGGAGAAGATGCTCAGCGCGGACGGCATCTTGGGCTTCGGCTCCAGCGTTCTCAGCGCTGGGGAGACTGTGAGGGTGTCGGGATTTAGGGGCATTTTGGGGGTGAGAACCCTGTGTGGTCCCGGCCGCTTCCCTGTACAAATGCAAACAAAAAGCAGGGAGAGAAATGCGTTTTGCCAGCTTGACCTGGTGAGTTCTCCGGTACATGTAGTAGGCAACCCACAACCCTCGAACGAGTCCTTAAAACCCAGTCGAGCTTCCAAAAGCATCATGGGTTGTCATTCCAAATCCGAGCCCGAAGCCGTACAGGGTCCTAGCGGAACGGACCTCGTGAAGCCCTGCAAAAGTTATAGCCCTGAAAGGGGGCCTTAGAACGGCCTTTTCAAATGCGCACTCCTGAGTTTCCAATCCCAGGCCGCCAGCGAGCTGCTGCTGCAGAGAAGCGTCTCCAGCAAGGTACGTCCACGCGCCGTACGCAGAGGTCCGGGTCGTACTCGGTGGGATCTGCATGGAACTCTTTAGGCCTGGCATTCTGACATCTTAATCGTCCCCACTCGCCTTTTCCAACACAGAACACCAAAGCTTGTAGACTGACAAAGCTTCAGTGAGCCCCGTGACACCGCAATCTATGAGCTCCTAGCCCACGACCCCTACAGCATAGTCCAGCACTCGCCCGCGTCGGCACAAATCGCACCACTTCAAAGCCAAGAAGTTAAATCGCGAATCCAGACCCCTGAAAGCCTGCAACTTCCTCGCCCCGTGCTCGCCCACAACAAGTTTCGGCAGGCAAGAGAAATCGAAATCCGTCGAGCCCATACACTGGCGAAGACGCGGGTCCAAAGCCCTGGGGTATTGCGAGCGTTTCTGCGGGAGTTTGAGATGCCGACGTTTGCAGAGCTGTGTAGGATGTCCGATGAGCTTTTGGGAAGGGATACTGGAGAGGGGAGAGTGATGTTGGGAAATGCTTTGCGGATTGCCAAGAGGCTTTTGGAGAGACGGGGATGCTTGGCATGTTGTGGATGGATTAAGCTTGGGGCTCCAGGGAGGCAGCAAATCGGGGCGGGGGGGGTTGAGAGCCGGCTGGAGTCCCTCCCCGAAATCTGGTTCAGAATTAGAGTTCTTTTTTGCCTCTTGGTGCTCTGAGTCCACCAGATCTTGACTGTTCTGTAGACATCCGTACCGTAGACTCCCGCTGCACCCCAATCCAAAGATATCCGAGCCCTAAGGCTTGAAAGCCCCCAGGCCGCCCAAGCCTCATCCGAGGAATCTTGGAGCACTTGGGCGAGGGCCTCTTCAACTGTGCTTACGAGCGCTCCATGTAGCCGCGGCAGTTTCAGAGCTCCGCTACCTTCTTGACATAAACACCCTCAGAAGCGACAGCAACAACGTGACTCAGACCCAATCCCGTTGAAGGATGTCGAGAGCCCCTTCAAAGTTTGTGGGTACGCTCTCCTTAACTCCGGAGCATTAACCTCTGCTACGCACTGCGAATCCCAACTGCTACCCAGCGGCACCCTAGCACCAGTTCAGAGGGTGGGTGGGATAGAGCTCAGAGCTGCATTCATAAAGATACAAAACATGCAAAGTCGGATGTGCTCAGCCAACTGGTTACATCTCGGATGCTTCGAACGGAAACTAGAGAGTCACGTTTGTGGACAAACCATTTGCCCGCCTCGACAGCTGCGGCAAAGCTCAGCAAACTGCCGCTGTACAGGCAAACGGAGATAAGCTTCTGTGCTGGCCTTGCTCGCCCACATGCAAACATGCGGATCATAATTGCTGTTGATTGGCACAGCTTTGTCTCAAGTTTCACAAGTCACGTTTCACTTGCACGACGTTTTCATGATGGTTGAATCAGTTGAAAGTTTGGGGCCGTCCGCAGACTGCACAAAGTGTGTCCTGCTCCCAGAATCTTCCCCCACCTAAATCCCAAAGCAGCAGGCAGGCCGCCGTAGGCAGGACAAAAACTCAAGTTTTGGGGCGTTAGTTTAAACTTGTAGGGACGAGGCATGTTTGACCCCCTACAACCGCAGGACACTGCAGGGAGCTGGAATGGCACTCCAGGTTTACATATTGCACAGAGGACTCCCCAGCAGCAGATAAAGCCGCAGTCTTTGGTTGAACAGCCAAATTCAAGCTTGCTCATCTGTGTGAACATGTATATATGTATGCATATATATATACATACATAATACGCTTCAAACTAACTGCCAACAGTTAACACACACACACACACAAGCACACACAAAACTTTGGTGTTCCTTGAAAGCTCCACGGCATGAAGTCAGTGGGCACCACAGGCACCCCTAGACCCTGCTCTGAACCCTCTGAGCCCTGCACTGACCTACGAGAGAAGATGGCGTTGGGTTGAGGCTTTTGGGGCTTCGATTCGAAGAAGGCTCTCGATAATCACTCTATCTGAATCTGGTCCCCGAATTAAAATGGAGTCCCAAAGGACTTCAATCCATGAACACACAGGCGCCTCAAGGAGTTCGAATCTGGCAGTTGCAAATGGGACATGGCCTGGCTTCTAGGTGTCAGGCGTGCATCCCTATGTTATAAGGTGTGCGTGAAGGTGTGTGTGTGTGTGTTGATGTGTGTGTGTGTGTTGATGTGTGTGTGTGTGTTGATGTGTGTGTGTGTGTGTGTGTGTGTGGATGTGTGTGTGTGTGTGTGGATGTGTGTGTGTGTGTGTGTGTGTGTTGATGTGTGTGTGTGTGTGTGTGTGTGTGTGTGTGTGTGTGTGTGTGATGTGTGTGTGTGTGTGTGTGTGTGTGTGTGTGTGTGTGTGTGTGTGTGTGTGTGGTGGTGTGTTGTTGTTGTGTGTGTGTGTGTGTGTGTGTGTGTGTGTGTGTGTGTGTGTGTGTGTGTGTGTGTGTGTGTTGTGTGTGTGTGTGTGTTGATGTGTGTGTGGGTGTGTGTGGTGTGTGTGTGTGATGTGGTGTGTTGTGTGTGTGGTGTGTGTGCTGTGTGTTGATGTTGTGTGTGTGGGTGTGTGTGTGTGTGTGTGTGTGTGTGTGTGTTGAATGTGTGTTGATGTGTGTGTGTGTGTGTGTGTTGATGTGTGTGTGTGTGTGTTGATGTGTGTTGTGGTGTGTGATGTGTGAGTGTGGTGGTGTGTGTGTGATGTGGTGTTGTGTGTGTGTGGGTGGTGTGGTTGATGTGTGCGTGTGTGTGTGTGATGTTGTGTGTGTGTGTGTGTGTGTTGATTTTGTGTGTGTTTGTGTGTGTGGTGTGTGTGTTGATGTGTGTGTGTGTGTGTGTGTGTGTGTGTGTGTGTGTGTGTGTGTGATGGATTGTGTGTGTGTGTTGATGGTGTGTGTGTGTGTGTTGATGTGTTGTGTGTGTGGTGTTGTGTGTGTGTGTGTGTGTTGATTGTGGTGTGTGTGTGTGTGTGTTGTGTGTGTGTGTGTGTGTGTGTGTGTGTGATGTGTGTGTGTGGGTTGATGTGTGGTTGTGTGTGTGTGTTTGATGGTGTGTGTGTGTGTGTGTGTTGTGGGTGATGTGTGTGTGTTGTGTTGATGTGTTGATGTGTGTGTGTGTGTTGTGTTGTGTGTGTGTGTGGGTGTGTTGCTGTGGTGTGTGTATGGTGTGTTGTGTGGTTGGTGGGTGTGTGTGTTGTGTGTGTGTGTGTGTGTGTGTGTGTGTGTGTGGTGTTGATGTGTGTGTGTGTGTGTTGATGTGTGTGGTGTGTGTGTGTGTGTGTTGATGTGTGTGTGTGTGTGTGTTGATGTGTGTGTGTGTGTGTTGATGTGTGTGTTGATGTGTGTGTGTGTGTGTTGATGTGTGTGTGTGTGTTGATGTGTGTGTGTGTGTTGATGTGTGTGTTGATGTGTGTGTTGATGTGTGTGTGTGTGTGTGTTGATGTGTGTGTTGATGTGTGTGTGTCAAGACCAAGGCTAAGGGGCTGCAGGGTTCCAAACTTCGTGGAACACTCTTTGGGATTGCGCGAGCTTTTTAAGGATCTAAGAGGAGGGTCAAGCTGGTGCTTCTGGCCCGGGAAGTCCTCCCGTCAGCTGGCAAATGCCATGTCCGGCCTCAACGAAGGTGTGATAAGCCGGGCCTCAATCGTGGCGCAGTTTGGCAGGTTGGCAGGTCGAGGAGCTGCTTTTATGCTTTTGATGGGCTTAGGGCAAGGTATCGCAGGATTGACACTGGCAGCTACCACTGACACTTGGAATTCATGTTGAGCGGGGTGCCAGTGCTACACTGCGTCACTACGCCACCGGCACGTGTTTTCACCAGCGCACAGGTGTGGCTGGTTCCAGTGTTTTCAGGTGTCTGGGTTAAGTATTATTTTTGCGTTTAAGGCTATGTGTGCAGCCAGTGGGAACCAGCCACGCGCATGTTCATACGCGCGTGTGTTGATAAACAGTGCTTGCGGGGCTACGCGGCTGGATTCTCAATCACACCTCGTGGTGACGTGTCTTTCCCGTTTCAACGCTCAGATGTTTCAGCTGCCAGCAGCTAGCTAGAGTTGAGGGTTCGGTCTGGAGTCTCGATTGCGAAGCGCTGCCGGTTTACATGGCTTCTGCCTCCCTGAACCGAACTCTGCTGACTCTCAGTGACTCCCCGTACAAGCCGAACTCCTCACTCCAAGGTGCGCAGAGCCCCCGGCAAATCTGAGCTTCTCTGAGTCACCTCATTCCCCGAACCGTCTGAACCCACCAATCTTTTTTAGAACGCTGCATATTGGGTTTAGGCTACTCTGAGCCAAATCCATGCTCAGATCTAGCAGATACTAGGCATTTCAAGTCTAGCACGTAGCGTGCGTCAGCACAAGAGAAGGTACCTGATCCGAGTTGTGCCGGAACCCCCTCCTCGGCGCCGGCAACACCGTCCGAGACGGAGGCAGAATGCGGCGGTCCCCTCCCCCTCCAAGCCCTAAACCCTAAACTCCTAAACTCCGATCCTCAGGCAAAGTTCAATTTTTTTGACAAGAGACTTGAAGGTCCTTCGACGATTCGAGACACTATAGCTCCTAAGACCCTTAAAACTTAGAGACCTTCAACCCCGAATCCAAACATGCTGGCGTTGCCTTCGTGACGCCTTCTGCAGACAGCCGCAAGTTCTTGGGAGGAGATGCGACAGCTTGAGGTGCGCCAACAAGCCCAAGCCAAGCCCAATTCAAGGGAGCAGCTGTTGAGGGTTTGGGGGGGTGCTTCGAGGGGCATGGGGCTGTCTGGAGAAATTGGGATTGAGGTGCCCTTGCCGGGTTTCGCGGTTTCGACTTGAATGTTTCCCGGTTCATGCTAGCAAAGTCTTCCACACCTCTTCAAGTTTCAAAGCCAAAGCATACTGAGTTCCTGCCTGGCAGCTGTTGAGATCCAGATTTTTGAATTGACTCCAAGAGCTACGTCAGCTACGTGTATACCAGCAACTAGGTGCTTCTGGAAGTGCCACATTCTGGAAGGCCCACTGTTCTCTCGTGAAACACTTCGCAGGCCCAAGTCCTTGAGAAGTAAAATCCTCAACTCCCCCCAAGCCGGGAGGACGCTCAAAACGACAGCCCCCAGGCCCAGCCCCAGTCAGACCCCGAACAAGACTCCGACACGCTCAAAAACCCGTGTTCAGCGCTTCTTACGTTCAGGTACATGTGCGGAGCATCAAGAGCAGGGAGGAACGACAACTCTTCCTTTCAAAAATTCCGCAGGCGGAGGGGGCGGGTGCAGGTTCTTAGGTTCCAAGGCCAAGGGCCGCAAGCGACTTTCAGGTGCAAAGGTGCCTGACACTGCTTTACTTCGGTTTTTAGAGAGACATGTAATGTATCAAACTGCCAGAGACAGTGAATCCGAAGTCCCAATTCTTTCATTTGCACTCACTCCCCAAAGTCAACGAACACCTACATATACTGGACACGACACTCTGGAAGCCGATGAGCCTACAGACCCATATCAGACTCCACATCATCCTCCACCTCTCGAGCATGGGGCCTCTGGGGTTTAGGGCTCAGAGGCCGCACTCTCAGAAGAGGCTCCATATGAGTTTTAAGCGTACTCGTAGTGTCGCGCGCGCCCACGAACTTTCTATTCGATAAGCTGCGCCCTATCCTTCTGTAGAGGCACTGCGTAGAAAGCAAGGAGAGGGCTGTCTTTTCTCAGAATGGGCGCGGAGGGGGCCCTAGGGAGTCTCGGGAGCTGCAGTGATGTTTCATTGCTTACATGGGCCCCCCAAAATTTTGTACAGGTGAAATCCAGAGGTTCTTCCGTATATGGATTCTCGGTTTTTGTTCCGTGGATTGTCGGGATGAACCATCAGTGGTGCAGGGCATGGGCTGAATCTAGACGAAGCTCCCTTGATTGCGAACGTTGTCGACTTAAGTCTCGTATGAGGAGGGTCCAATACGTAGGCTTACGGTTTCAGTTTTGGGCTGTGGTTTCTGTCAGGCAGTTTGATGATGACAACAGCGTGCTTCTGTCAGGCGACGCGGGCAACTCTTGTCCAGCCTCTTGACTGGATGTGAACCCCGAACCCTGAACCTATACATACGATATTCGAAACAATTCGTGATGCCGAGTTTGGCATTGTGGGCTGTCCAATTTGTACAATCGGGATGAAGGCCTGCTAACAGCCAGCCCTATTGTCTGCCGACATGGAATCAGACAGGTCCAATCCTCAAGCCATGCACCTGACCTTGAGCCTGAAACCTCCAAAAAGCCAGGAATCTCAGGACACACATATTTGGGACTTTCTTCAGCCGCACACCGAACCTTTGAACCCTGACATCCAACACACCCCAGATTCACTCCCAAACGGGGCCGCGTAAACCTCGCATCCGTGGACCCGTATTGTAGCTCCACTTTCTTGGCAAGCCATCCCTTGACCCTTAAAAGCCTTATACCTTGAAGCACAAGCACATGCAGAACTGGAGCCGGCTATCCCCGTGAAACGCAAGGTACGTGAAGGCCAAGCGGGGAGCTTCGAGAACAGCACCTCGTGGCTGATGAGCGCCAGCGATTGGGAAAGATAGTTGGCTTGAGCCACTTTGTAAATTCAACTTTCGGAGGGTCTCGAGCCTAAACCCAAACTCTTCTACGCGCTTTGCAACATATGCCCACGGAAGATGACAGAGGCCCTCCCCGCAGGTACGACACTGTTGGCACCTGCTTCTGACTGTCATCTATCGTGATCGTTCTCTCTGTCTCGGGTTCGTTACTTCACACCCACAAACCCAGACGCCCGAACTCTGAACCTAATGCCCACAGAACAGCCATCGACTCTGAAAGCTAGTCCCCGGAGGCTTCTGAGTTTAAAATCCCTGCTGGCGTATCCTTCACAGCCTCTGGCCGGAGCCCCTCGAAAACTCAAACTCAGCATTGGGGATTTCGAAAAAGATCTAAGAAAGCTTTTCAGACCCTGAAGCTTCTCGCACTTTCAGCTTGGCTCGAGCTGGGCCCTCCACACGGGGTAGCGCAGACTGTCCAGCAGGCGGCGTGCCAAGGCCTGTGCTCACGTGTCTGTCAAAGGCTCTTGTGGAAGTCTTGGTTCGATAGAGTGGGTCAGAGTTCGTCTGCAAAGATGCCGAGTAGCTGCTGTGGGAGTGCTGGTGCTGCAGGAGTATCGATGTATGGAGTGCTTGGCTGTCATTTTTTGTTGATGTATGGTTCCTGGTGCAGCGCCGTTTCTTCCTTGAGGTGCAAGCAGAGTGCAAGGAAGTCTACGCAATTCAGCAACCCTTCTAGAATTACTGTCAACACACACACACACACACACCCATACACACACACACACACACATCGGGTGTTGGTATCCATGTTGCTTGGACAGCTGCTTGGGCTCACCGGCAAGCCTTGAAGGCGAAATTGCCACATGAAACTGAGAACCACTGCACCAATTGCTATCTACATCCACATCATCAGCCCACATCCCGAGACCTCGAATTCACGCCGAGCACACCCCGGCCTCGACCCTGAAGACGAAGCCCAGCAATAGGGCAATGCTGTTTAACGATCTCGATGTCGTAGCGCTTGTCGTAGCCCTCACTCCTTACAACGTCCCCTAGCTTCACAGTCGAGACTCCACACAAATCCGAACCCAAACCCCAAAAATGCATAAAAATGCATAAACATGCCCCAACAAATCTCAACGCCTAACGCATCTTCATCGTCATCGTCACGGCCATGAAGCGGCCGGCAGACACTCAACCGTCCAGCCCAGAGCCTCCTGACCTTTCGTGAAGGGGCACTAGGTAGGATGTAGTTTTAAGTGGGTTGTGGCTTAGGCAAGACTATGTCTTGTGTTCTTTTTCGAGGTCACAAAGCCAAACACCGAAAACATTACGGTGTAGGGCTCAGGCTTGAGGCTTAGGATTGGAGATCGTATTCTAGCTACCTAGCTTCTCGAGGCCTCCTTTGGTGCTTGCCCTGTTGTGTTCTCGGCTGCGAAGGACTCAAGTGTCCAGGAGCTTCAAGACAGCCTGGAACGTAGGAGTCTAAGATCTGTCAAGTGGCTGAAAGACATACCAGTTCGCTGCTTCAACTTCAATCAAGAGACTGGCAAACCTTGGATTTCATCGACGCCTCCCCAAAGACCGCAGTTGTGTGGAAGCTTTTCGAATGTACAAGATGTTGAGTGCTGAGTGCAGCACTGGTGTTGCGCTAAGCTTTAAACGTTGGAACCCTAGACCTGAAGCCTGCACTCTCACGCAAGTGCAAGTTGCAACTAAAGGAAGGGTTCATGGCTTGCCAGTGTAAGGAAGCGGGGCGAGAAGAGCATTCACATCTACATGTGCCCGGCCCCCAGTTTCGGGAATGACGAGCACTTTGTGTGGAGGCCCAGCTCCGAACTCTTCAAGAGGCTTTGAAGCTCAGAAGAGAACCGCCTTCGTCTCGAAGTAGGGGTCCTGTGTTGGGAAGCGCATGGGGCGGGGGGGAGAGACGCCCCCTCCGTCAAATCAGCTCACAGCCATGCCAATGCCAAGACCTGGGGCTGCTCTTGGGGGGTTTAGGCGAGAACGGGCTTAAGAGAGGCTTAAGAGGCTTGAGAGCCTGGTGGGATGGCGCCCCCAGGCCGGCATGGCACCACCACGTGGAACTTGGCCAAGCGCTGGCAGGGGGAGCAGGAAGCTTCGAGAGCGGCTTCTGGAAATCCCATTTGTTACTCCCCAAAGCTGTGAAGCTCCTTGGGGCTTGGGGCCCCCTAAGCGCGGCTCTTTTTGTGGAAGGCCTTTAGTCTATTAAAGAAATCCACAAGAATGTGAAAGCGCTTGACAAGCATCTTTCCGAAACAATGGAGGACACCGAGCTGGCGCCGGAAGGCATCGCACAAGCGGAGGCACGTGGCTGCTGGGAGGGTTCGAAGTGGGCTTTGGAGTTCTCGGGAGCTGGCTCTGGGGGGGTCATATTTTTTGGGGCGGCCTTAGGGTCTGATGGCAACAGGTGTTCGGATCTCAATGATGATTTGCGCCTTTCAACCTTGGTGCCGGCAGCTTGCCCCCACCGCTTGTTGTGGGGCTACAAGCACCAGGGCAAAGGTCAGGCCATGTTGTGTTCGTGATGCCCTGTACATGAAATTTTGACGGAATTTAGGGCGCTCAATTCTGAATTTCTGAATTACCACTAGAAGTGGCTTCTGAGAGCAACACCCCTTAGCCGATTGGTCGAGGCAGTTTAGCTTGAGGTTCCTTTGGCAGCCACTCAATAAAAGCCCATGTGCGAGGCCACTGGCAAGACGCTAGCCGCGAGGCACGCGCAACACCCGATTCAAGCCCTTTGGCACCCACGGTTTCCTCACAAACCTTGGGCCCATTTTGAAGCCACACAAGTCAGGTCCTGCTTAGAGCAGCTTGGGTTGTGGGGGCTCCCCGCGCCCCAAACTTCCCATGGGCTTCCTTTTCGCCTCGAGACTTCACATTGTTTCGGGGTCACATTGAGGCTTCAGGGTTCAGGGGCGCGATCTTGCAAGATCTGTAGAGATCCTGAAGTGCGGCCCCCCCAAGGCCAAACCCCTATCATTCTCAGAGAGTCAGATAGGCCGAAACCAGAAGGAATCACCGGTGCATAGGAAGTGTAGAATTTTGCTGGAGCTTGGTCCATTGTCTCTGGAAATCTTAAACCCTAAATCTTTGATCAGGATCTCCTCCTGCAGTGGAATCTACACCTCGGACCTCAAGCGAGCAACTCTTCTCCCAATCCGCTGGAGTGGGACCGTTTCAAGGGAAGCTGTGGAAGGATACGGAAGGGCTGTGTTGTGCGCTTGTCCCGCCTCAGGGCTCAGGCCTTCCTGTCTTTGTAGGGAAGGCCAGGTCTATTTTCTTTTGTCAGAGAGAATGTACGTAGGTAACAGAGTATAGTCAGTAGAGGTTCAGGATTGTTGCTAGGTTTTAGAGTACGTGGTGCTTCCCTTGGGTTTAAGGACAGGGGCAGCTTGAGAGGACGATAGGTGGCCCTTGACATCAACAGCGCAGGAGGCTTTCTCTCTGAACATGTATGGCTTTCACTCTTAGATGGCACATTGCAGACAGGTTGAAACGGACTTTTCAGTTAAGACATCTATAGAGATTTCCTACGAAAGAGTTGGCCAGACTTGAGGGTTCCTCTTGGAAAGCTGGGAACTGCAATCTCAGGCAAAGGCGACTGCGGAAATCTACGCCAAGGAGCCTGTCTTGTCCTGGGTCGTTGCATCGCACTTTCGGACTTTAGGCCATTTCCAGGAAACCACCTTTACGGAGTAAGACGTCTAAGAGCTAATTTCACTGTTATCCCTCAACTTTTCTAAGAAGGCAAACTTTGGGCGCTTACCATACTGTCTTATAAAGCAGCACCAAGGCAACCAAGCAGCCAGAGTTCCCTCTCGTCCAAACGACGTTCATGTTCAGGAGCTTGCGTGCGACGTCACTGTCGAACCGAGATTGCGACGCCTGGCTTGAGATTCATCCGGGAGCTCCTTGTTAAACAGCGGAAGAAGGCCGGCTGCAATATAGATGCAACGGAAGTATACACAGAAGTAACGAAGTACGGAGACCCAGTTGCCAGCTGCCCATCTCCAACGGCTTTGTCGCTCGGAGCCCTCAAAAATGTTGAAGCTTTCGGCATCAGTTCAGGGTCCTCCCACAAGCCCCACAAAAAAAAAAAAAAAAAAACATCAGTACACATCAACACATCCGGAACTGACATGTTGGAACGACTTTGCGAAAGAGGAGAGCCAAGTCTGGGGAAGTTCGAGGGCATGGTAAAGAGCGACATCTACAGCCAGTATGCTGATCTGCTGCTTGGCCTTTTGGCCTTGGAGGAGCAAGTGTAGTTCGGGGCTCCGGGTTGAGGAATGAGTCGAAGACTTCGGGATAAGTGGCAATTTGTTCGTGCAAC
>CAJNDS010000998.1:27500-43394 GCA_905221605.1 Symbiodinium natans
CTTTGCGCCTCTGCGGTCTCGGAGGTCGAGAGAGAGAGAGAGAGAGAGAGAGAGAGAGAGAGAAAGAGAGAGAGAGAGAGAAAAGCGCATGTCTGTCCCCTGCGCTGTAGGTGCTTTTCGTTACCCACAGCAAAGTGCTGGAGGCAGTGTTGGCCAAAGTGACACTGGGTTGCACTGGCAGGTTCAATTGTGGCGAAAGGTTTCGGCTTGCGTTTTGGTGCAGCATTTAGGGTTGTTCGGGGTTTTCGGTTCTGCATGTCGGCTATATGGCCAGGGTCAGTTGTCCAGGTGTGTGGGACTGTGTTTACAGTCTAAGGTTTCGGGCTCAGGGGGAAATATCCTGTGGCACTTTGTCCGTTGGGCCGTGGGCTGTCTTCGGATGTGGAATGCGCCGCCAAGGTTCAACAAGTTCTACGAAGGTGCTCGGGGCCCGGACAGCAGGCTTTAGGGTTCGCTCGAAGGTCATTCGAAGGTGGGGGAATGCAGGCACAGAGAGACGCGGTTGGGACACTGCGGAGCTACCCAAAGTAGATGCTTGGGCCTGGGACTTCGGATTTCGTGAGTTTGCCACAGCCTTCAGGTCGAGACCACGCCCGGCGCCTTCTTCCACTGGACATACCGGGCAGCTTCGAATGAGCTGACGCATCTGCACAAGATCGATTGTCATGATTTTCAGGTAGAGCAATAGCTGCCAAACCCTCAGGACGCTAATCCCTGAACCCTACATCCTGACACCAAAGAACTCAGAATTTGCGTAGATCATCTCCCTATTGATTTAAGCACTGGGCTTAGGTTAAGGGTTTGGAAGTCGGCATGGCATGTCTCCGACATCTGCCCTTACACATCTGGAAGTTTGAGTTGAAAAAGTTATCTGCGTTGAGTGTTTTTTGGGGGCTTGGGCTGGCGAAGACACATCCAAAGGAACAAAGCATGAATGATTCCCGTAGCACCTAATCCCTGAGCCCTTAAACCGCCTTGCGTCCACGAAGAAAAAGATGGAGCAAGCGAGCGCTGCCCAGATGACCAGAGTTTCCGGGATTTAGGGATTAGCGCTTAGTGTTTTCGTCTGTCGGGTTGTTTTGCTCAGGGTTTCTATTCGTCAGGGCACTTTCTCACCCCCAAAACGGGGCCAGCTAACCAGTCATACACTTGGACTTCTCAAGCTTTGTTGTTAGGGTTTAGTGGTGCCAGAGCTTGCATGCAACGAGCTGCGGCTGAATGGTCAGTAGACGATTGCATGGCCACTGAGGATGTTAACACGTTATCGCCCATGAAACTTCCCAGTGCAGGCTGCAGCATGGACTGCAGCGCTCATCTCAGACCAGCAAAGGAGTTATTGGACCGTTATTGGACCGTTCGGTGTTCGGAGGATGACTGAGGCTCTTTGGTGGTTGGGAGGCATTGAGGATGCGGCTTCATTCCGGAGGCTCTACTCTCTCTTGCCGCTTTCGGGCTCTATTGGGGTCATCCACTTAAGTCGCTTAAGCTTCAAAAGCTGATCTGCTGATAAAGCCCCCAATGTACTACGTCCTCAGCACCCAAGCCTCAGACCCTTAAACTGAAGTTGGGGGCTTCTATGTTGCTGGGGTCGTACAGCCTTAGAGCTTGGAGATTTCGGATGTTGCGCACACTTGGGGTTTGGGTAATCAGGGGTATTGAATCATTTGAAGCTCAAGCATTAGACCCTGAACGCTGCCTCCTCATGGAGCCCTGATCCGCAGTACTGCAGGTCCTTTTTTGGTGTTCAGGAGTTTGATGCTTCAAGGTGCTACACTTTCTACCCGCCCGAAGCCTTTTGAGTTCCCTTCCCTGCAGTTGGGCTGCGGGGGTTAGGGCCGATTACGGCCTTGGTGTTTTGGGATTCGGGTTTGTGGTTTCGGGTTTCAGCGTCAGCTTGTCCAGGCCTCATGGCCACGCAAGCCTATGGGGAAGAGGAGAGGGTGTGCCAGAGCAAGAAATAGATGTCTGCTACGGAACTCGTGGATCTGGGTGTGGGGGAATGTTGAACGAGGATTCGTAGGGGCGATTCCCGGGCGATCCAGCCAAGCACAGGCTTTCTGGGGGGCGAAGTCACGGCAGACGCAAACTTGTGCTGCCCCACTTCAAGACTGCCTGTGCGATTTGAGACTTTTAGACTTGCGGATCCCTCTTCGCGAAACCTGCACAGTTTTTTCGCAGTCGACGATGGTGCAAACACATTTAAAATGCAGAGCGGCCAAGAAATTACCAAGTACGGTTCGGCCCTCCAATCCAAAACCTGAAGCCCCCCAAAAAAACAAGAAAAATGAAAAAGAAAATAAAGAGTACTCAACGCTGAAAAAGCATCTGCAAGAGAGGACATTCGCTGGGAGGAGCTGCAGCTGACGCAAGCGGCGCAGGAGCGCTCAGACCTTCGCTGAGTTTGAATGAGTTTTGAATGGTGCCCCAGTGGACCTGTTAAACTCAAAATTCAAGGCTTATCTGGGGAAGTTCTTCTGATGTTTCTGACATTTGAGTTCCTCTGGGCAACTTGTGCCCGAAACTCCTCCGGGGCTGCTGGGCTTGGGATGGACAATGCTGAACATGCTTCGAGCATCTTCGAGCATGTTGTTTTGCAGAGGCATACAGCATGCCGTTGATGACATTCTCATGAGTTGCGAATGCTCCGTGGGTTAGGCAGTTCAGGGTTTTGTGGCCTGACCTTGCAGCGTTTGAGGCATTTGAACGGAATTTGGAGGTTGAAGTAGCGTTGAGTCGGCGTTGAGGATCGACACAGCGACTTTCAGCTTTTCTCGGCGTGTTCCAGGGTTTAGAGGGGGCATTTGAATCCTGAAAGGGCGTATCCCAGGACCATCCTCAGGACCCATCCGCATCTTGAGCTTCTTTAAGAGAAACAAGATGGTGCGTATGTGCTCGTAGATCCCAAGTCAGTGTACAATTCTGAGAAAAAAACAAGGACGGGCTTCCCTCAATCTTCAATCGCCGTAGAGAAAGAGAAGAAAAAGGTCGGTTCTGAGCGCCTCAGGCCCCCTCGAATGTCTCCTCTCAGGAGCCCGCCGCCGAAACACTGCTGTACGAGGATTGTGAAGATCAGGCGTGGCATCTTCCAGGTTTCAGGGCGAAGGCTTCCGGCGAAAGGGTTTTAACGGCAATCCCCTTCCCCTAAAATTAAATACTCCCCATACGCTAGAATAGCACTAGAGCAGGAGTTTGTGTACTACTAGGGGGGAAAGGGGGGGGTTCTATATTAGGGGGGAGGGGATTACTGTTCTCGCGAGTTTTGGACTTGTGGCCTTTGAGGTTTTGCAACTCACAGGATTTGTCACAGGATTTGGCTTTGTCGGAGGTGTTCGCGAAGTTCGCCGCCAAGCGCGCCTGCAAGCTCGGAAGCACACCTTTATTGGGAAAACGCGCGCGCGGGCAACTGCACGTGAAGACCTTACAGTGCAAGCCCAAGCTGTCAAGCGGCGAAAGTTTTCAAACCACTGCAAAGCTTTCACACACTTGGGCCGGCTGCCTTGAAGGGAACCCTTTGCACCTCGCTTGCGACTGAGACAGGAACCCCAAGTCCTCCCGAATCCAGCTAAATCCAGCTAAGCCCAGCCTAAACCCCACTTCGGCCTCCCAGCGGCCCTTTCAGACTCCAAGATTTGACCCAGGAGCCGGCTCCAGCACCGGAGCCAGAGCCCTCAAAGGTCCTCGAAGGTTGCCCTGCAACGCAGGTCTACGCCCCTGGGCTCGGGTTAAGAAAGCGCTGCAGACGTCTTTGTTTTCTCAACTCAAGCGTTTGAAGGCAAGGCTTCACTGTTTCACAGAGGATTCTCCCCGAAAATGGAATCATTAAAGGCCCTCGCTCTCGCTCTCTGCTTTCTCCTCCTGTGTGGACAGTTGTCAAAGACAGCCCGGCAAGAAGCTCCCGTAGTCGCACTGAGAATCTGGAGTCAAAAAACGTCCTCAACGTGCGTGAATCGACGACGGTTCGAGTTTCCAGCACTTGACCGCTCTTTCCAGAACTTGACAGCTCTTTGAGGGCAACGCGATAGCAGTGCAATGTATGTGTTGCGTATCATTGTATTGTATTGTCTTGTGCTGTATTGCTTTGTACTGTATGGTACGGGAAGGTATGGTATGGATTGTACCGTATGGTGTGTGCATGGGTGTGTTTCGGACGTAAGGCAGGTGGTTCAGGTCGGGTCAGCAAAAGGAGCCTACACCACGGAGACGCAAGCAGCTGAACGAACACGTACCCCTTAAAAGCACAAGGTCCGTAGGGCATCAAGCAGAAGCTGCATCATCCCCAAGCATTTCTGCTCATCGGACCTTATTTCAGCTTGGAAGCCCCTTCCAAGCCCTGCAGAAAGCATCCGGGGGGCTGAGGATGATGTCGCCTCACCGCCGAAGCTTGCGGGAGTCGGTTTCCAGGATTTTCCAGCCGCTCGGTGCAGGAAAGCAAGTTGTGTTCGGGGTGTGGGGGAGGGGCTAGGCGACGCCAGGCGGCAAAAATGCGGGTCTTAGAGTTCAGGGACAACATAAGTGCTGCAGTTTACGTTTGTCATGGTAGGATCTTGCATTTCGACGCCTTAGGCCTGTTTGTTTTGAAAGTTAGTAGCGCTGGAGAAACTTGAAAGGCGGTTCTGTCCACGCACGCGCGGGTGCATCTTTCTACATCTTGTGCATGCTCCTGGAGCTTTGAAATATTTGACTCCCACCGGCGCAAGTAAGTCTACGTTTTCTGATACTTCCACGCAAGTTCTGGATGCAAGCGGGTGCCGTGCTCAAGCAGTCAAATCGCTCGAGCATTCCAACAATGAGAGCTCGGGGACAGCTCTAGCAGGTTGTTGCGTGGCCTCAGATCCGTGGGTTTGAGGGCTTGTCAAGCTGGGTGCAGGCTTGACTGGCTGAAGTTCCGGGCTTTGGGTGGCCCCACAGGCGACGCAAGCCTACATGGACGATCTTGAGCCAGCCCAAGGTGCAGGCGACCACTGGTTTTTGTGCGGTTTTGTGCAAGCTTGTGCGAAGCTGAATGGCAATGCTCCCGTAAAGTTCAAAGCCGAGTGTTTTACGGGGTTCGGGTTCTTGGCAGCTTCGGTTACAGAGCTTGGAGGCGCGATTTCAGGTATTTCAGCGACGAGGTAGAGGAAATATTGCTGGCGGATGGGGATTGGGCGGGGACAGAAGGCTCTTGGGGTATTTGTCTGCAGCTTAATTCAACGCCAACTTTTTCCCCAAACAGGCTGCTGTTGGGGTTCTAAATTCATGTAAGGATTGCCGACATTCTGAGGACTGTTGCCGGGCTCCTTGTCTCCCTTTGTCTCCCTTTGTTTCCCTTCATGTGGGTGGCTTGGCCGGGTTGCTGTGCTCCTCGTCTCCCTTTGTCTCCCTTCGTCTCCCTTTGTCTCCCGTTGTCTCCCTTTGTCTCCCGTTGTCTCCACCGTTTCTTTGGCGTGCCTTTGACTGTTTGGTGTCTTCGTTGGTGGACTGTAATGGCTGCGTAGGCTCTCGGCCACGGTGCAGCATAGCTGTACGTCTCAGTTGGTTATACACTTTGTAGCCAAGATGATGTGGCCAAGCTACATCTGGGGACCCATTTACATCCTTGGGATGGCTTGGGGTGTCCTGCAGGTGCCATGTCGTCAGAGGCGTCGAGGTCCGTTTCTGTGACTGAGGCGGGCAATCAGATGTGCAAAGTCAACCCTAGAGCTTAAACAGGGGGCTCATCGGGGTTTGTCGTCTTTTTACGGTTTTGCTTTGCAGGCTTCGAAGTTCAAGGGAGGCACCAGTGATCCCAAGGAGCCAGTGAACTTGGCAATCCGAACTCGTTTCTTGCGAATGTCAAACTGCTCGGCACACGCAGCACCTTTCTGCTTTTCTGGCAGAGCCACTGAGCCCCCCCAAACAGCTTGAAGCGCAGCTTTCCCAAGTCCCACGCAGTCACCAAACCCAAGCCCAACAGGCCCTAAGTTATTGAAATCCTCCCAAAGCCCGGAATCAACACGTAAACTCATCCCTTAAACATACAGGAGTGTCAGGTCTAGGGCGGACAAAATTTAAGGTTTGAGGATCAAAACGGCGGAGTGCTCAGTTCCAACCGCAGCCACGCAGCCCCCCCGCCAACATCCTGTTCAACACCTCAGAACTCTGAAGCTTTAAGTGGCTAGGGATGGGAGCAGCCCCTGATTGCTGGTGCGTCGGCGGCAGAAGCAGGACACCACCGCGCAACCTGAGAGCCGGGTCTTTCTGGTTTGGTTGGGTTTTGTGGAGGTTTACGTATATTATACTATATCAATATCCGCACTGTTCAAATTAACTAGTTTCTTTGATCTTCCTGTTGTGAAGGCAGAAGATATTTCATGGTGGCTGAGCTTCTGCGTGAATAGTTCCCTGTGCACTCTGAAGCCTGTCCTGTGTGATGTGCCCTTTGGAGGGTAAGGCCTTAAAAAGGGGGGCGGTTGGCGACAGATGCGGGGCCGCTGCGTTATAGATCGCGGTCTGTATGAGTGCGTGCTGTCTGCTTCCTTGAGCTCCGCGGGTCTGGATCGCGGTCGCCGTGAGCGCATCTGTGGTGGCGTGTGGTGGAGTGGAGTGTGGAGTGCAAACGTAAGGTGGAAGGGCGTTTGGCATTTGAGGTAGCTTCTCAGAGCGGGAACTTCACAATCCTGAACTGAAGTCCCAAGCCACATGCTCTACAGGGCGGTTTCTCAACGTTGTTTCGGCAAGCATGGCCAAAAGCGGCCAAATGTTCCAGGACGCAGTCATCAAGCGGAGCTCGCGTCCACGCAGGTAGCAGCCCTGGGGCGGCTTGGGTGGTGGATTTGACAATGCCTCTTTCCTCTTGGTGACAACCTGAACTCTCAACATTTCAACACGACTCAGGCTAATCACGGCTAATCCTGGCACCCTGGAGAAGCGTTTGTTTGGCCTTCCAAGTTCATCCTTACGGAAGTGTCTAGGGCGATGTTAGATTAGATTATCGAAGGACTTGCACCAATTTTTGTCAGTCGCCATGTAAGTCGCAAGCCCTAAACGCCAGCCACACACACACACACACACACCCACACACACACACACACACACACACACACACACACACACACACACACCCCCACACACACACACACACACACACACACACACACACACACACACACACGGACACGACACGGACACGGACACACACGACACACACACGGACACGGACACGGACACGGACACACAGACACAGACACAGACACACACACACACACACACACACACACACACACAGACACCCACATACACACACACACACACACCACACACACACACACACACACACACACCACACACCACACACACACACACACACACACACACACACACACACACACACACACACACACACACACACACACACACACACACACACACACACACACACACACACACACACACACACACACACACACACACACACACACACACACACACACACACACACCCACACACACACCAACCACCCACCAACCGACCCACCCACCCACGCACGCACGCACGCACGCAGGCAGGCCCGGGAAACTCTCCGAAGCTCTCTCGAAACGGGGTGCGGCAGACCCTTCAGTCCTCGACCCCAAATCCTGAAATGTTCCTGACTAGAGGGTTGGTCTGTTTCTGTGGGTCACCATCAGGGGTATGTTCAAGGCTCGCTGCTTGTGAGTCAGGGATGAGGGTCTGGGGCTTCGCTTTTCGAGCCAAGCCCTAGAACCTTCACATCGCCAACTTGATGACAGATCCCGCAAAGAAAAGCAGGACCTCACATGTTCTGAGGCGTGCGCCCCTCACTTTCCTGCTTCATGGACACACTTGAAAGGTGTACCTCGATGTGGAGGAGCTGACGCGTGACCTGCCAGACACCGTCTGGTATGGCGAGGCCATCTCTTTTGCTTGCGGGATTGGTTTAGCTTTGCATTGGTTCCGTGCTTGTTCCGCCCAGAATCTCAACTAAACGTAAGCCCCGCTCCCGAGATCAAACAAGTTTGTTCCGAAGCTTTGGGGTTGCAGAGCCTAAGGGTTGAGGCTTCGGTCATGACTTGAAATTCAGGAGCTCTAGGGGTTTAGGATGCGGATATTTTAGAGAGGTTTGACTCGAAACTAAAAGAGGAGCCGAAGTTCTGACCTGAAGGAAGTGCACGCAGTCTCCTACTTGCTATACCCAGTTGTGTCCAAGTTCCTTCATGATAGACCCCCTTACAAACATGCCAAATTTTGGGGGTCGGGCTCCGGGGGATCTGAGGTGACGTGGGAAAGCGTTGAATGTGCGGGGAGGTTTCCGGGTTCATGATAAAGCCTCAAGGCCCTGAATGCTCATTAAAGTTCATGGCTTTAGCATTTGCAGGGTATGGGGGTTTGGGATGGCAGGACTGCTCGAAATGTTTGGGAACGCCAAGGACATGCCTTAGAACCATGTCCTGAATTCCACATGCTCTCAGATGCTCTCTGGTGTCAAGCCGAAGAAGCGCCTCCGAATGCAGCACGTGAAGGTATGTGACGATATGTGACGATATGTGCGGTGAGCCCCGAACCCCGACAACTTTTGCTGTGATTTTTAGCCCGCGCGAATGCACTCTCCCATCCGGGACTCTTCCGAGCGGCCGCTATGATATTCAGGTTCCAACCCTTCCTCACCAAAACAGCCCAGCCGGGGCCAAACCTTCCCAAACCTGGCAGATCCAAATCCTCGAAAGTACCCCCCCCCCCCTGGGATGCATTTTTCAAAGTTGCATGCATGAGGCGGCGGTCGGACGAAAAGAGAAGGTACTACGGCCGATTCAGACGATTTCTAAACTGCCTTGGAGATGACTGTAGTCCCCGACACCGTGCGTGCAAGAGCTGGGAAGACTTCTGGCTTCGTAAAGGTGGTGGTGCGATGCACGGGGATGCTTCCTGTAGAGTTTGGGAGACGATGCCTGAACTATTCGCTATGATGTTTTGTGTAGCTCAAGCCTCAAGTTCCTCGATGCACACCGACAGGCCCTGGGTTTGAGGGTTCTCAATCCACGAGGTTCCCCCTCCCTTGAACTCCCGCGGCTACGCAAGACCTGGCTTAGGGCCTTCTTGCCCGGTATTGATAATTGGGCAGGCCGTCGGCGCAGCGGACGACTTAGATGCAACGCAGGCATGCGTGTTTGCGAGTGGTTGATCAAGTGCATGAGGTGCATTGCGATGTCACACAGTTGCTTCCCCGGTACACAGAAGCCTCCAAGCTTGCTGCCCTTTGACCAACTTGTCAACCTTGGAGCCCACATTGGGGCGTTGGCAGCATCAGGTATTGTTTGTTCTGAACCGGCAAGAGGCATTTGGGGCATTTTCAGGCAGAATTCGCGCCGTGCACGAAACCAGAGCGTTGAGTGCAACGTGTCCTTCTGTTGCAAAACACTGCTTCCTGATGCACTTCTGAAAAATGGTCTTGTCAGCCATTATGACATCGAAATCGGTGACGTTTCTCGTTGTTGCCACTGCTGACAGCGGCTTGTTTTTCTCCAGCTTGTTGGCGCGCGACTGATCGTGCGACGTCTAGTAAATGGGCAGTGGCCTCACATGTCTTTGAAATTGACAATGCGTAAGAATTGGAAAAACAACCAGGAACTGGAACCTCTCTTCAAAACACTTGGAGCTATTTGCGCACTTCGCTTGAGGAGTCCGTTGGTGCTCGCAAGATCGGCTTCAGGCGTCAAAGTTTTGGAGTCATTTGATAACCTTACCGAAAATTCCCTACAAAGCCCTTCTCGGCTAACACCTGGGACAGAACTGCAGGCGTACGATGACGATCCGTTCGCGAGCCCAGATTCATTCGACGTTTTGGCCATCTACTGGTTTTCGGTGGCCTTTTTTGAGTGTATCTTGTGATCTTTGAGGCATCTTGATGTCGGAGGGTTTGAATGGGTTCAAGCTTTGGGCATTTAGGTCTCGGGCTTCGGGTAAGCTGCAGAGCATGTCAGAGCAGCAGTGTAGGCCTTAAGCTTTCTGCTGTGTTTGAGTCGGTCCACTCAGGTTGTTTAGGGTTTAAAATGTCAAGCTTCAACAACCTCCAAGCCAAGTCCAAGAGTGGGCACGACACATTGGAAGATTGGAACCCCTCAACGACTCAACCAGTGCGAGCTAGCGACAACAGGGCTGCAGCCCCTGAAGTTTCCCCTATTTACAGGACTTTTTGTGCTGTTCCGGATGCCTCTCTGAAAAAAACACTGATCACCTTGAGCACCTGTGCCCAAAAAGGCCGAAATAGAATTGAGAAATAAATGCCTGCGCTGCAAACCCGAAAGCTTTCAGCCCATCAGCGCCAAAGTTCAGGCTTTGAGCCCTGACATCAGGCCCCATTCGGCCCATAGGCCTGTGTGGCCCACAGGCTATCCCTAAAAAACCCTAAAGATCTCGAAGCCTTTAGCTCTCGCATGCTCTCGCCATTGTAAGGCTCGGTCCTCCCAAGTCGCCACGAGAAGGTGCGATTTGTGCTGTGCCCGTAGTTGCAGGTTTTGCAGTGTGCTTTTCTAAAGCAACAGTTCCCTGTTTTTTGTCCGCCCCCACTCTGCTTGAGCCTTCAGATGAGCTTCCAAGGTGTTGTTTGGTGGTGCTTTGCGTTGAGCTTCCTATCAGATGCGCATCGGTGTAATGACTCATGGGTTGCAATTTCGAGTTCACAAGGCACGCTGGACTTTCCAGGGCATTGGATGCATCCGGTGAAGGACCTTCTAAGTTAAACCTCATTGAAATCGGACTTGTCTTCTGGCACTGCTTAAAACCGCACTCCAACGCGGCCGCAACTAATGATTCCAGCCTGCTGGGCGTGTGAGTTTTTTCCCGAAGTCAACCAAGCGAGCGCTTGAAACTCGATCTGGGTGTCGATGACTGGACCCGTCATTCCTTGAGTGTGTGCCGCTCACTGGGATGGCAAAAATGTCTTCTTCCATTGCGTTGAAGCTGAATGAGGCCGACTTGAGGCAGACGAACGTGGAGTGATTGTCATAGTGTTGTCATCTCGGCAATGCTTATGTTCTGTGTGGTTCTGACATGATGAGTCATGATGCGGGTCTGAGTCGAAGGACCCGGGTAGTTCTTCAACCCTTCTGTGGAGACATTCGGTGTCTTGTGGTTCTCTGCAGTTCCTGAGCAAGATGCCCAAGCAAAAGACAAGGTTGCGGCGCAAGTGTTTCTACACATCCGATCTGTGCGGAGAATCGTGCTTCCGGGTTCAGTCACTTTCTGGCAAAACCCCCACTTGCATGCTCCGTCTTGCAGAGCTCATGAGACCTGAAAAGCAGGCGGCCACGAAGTCCCTAAGTCGTGGCTGTGCAGACCTGTGCAGGCTGAAAATGCTTTTCAGCGGGTTCCAAAGTCACCCCCGGTGCAGGATCCTCCACTGCCATGCTGCCGCCACCGCCGCCCTGCCGACCGGCACGACTGCAGCATGTGCCTTGCATTATAAGATATTACAGTGGTGGTTGATCAAGGTGCTGAAAGTTGAGTTCTGGGGTTGCGGTGTAGGATTTGGGGTAGACGCATGAGGCTTTGCCAACACATTAGCTCTGACCACGAAGTAGCTGTTGATCCACAGCTGCGGTTAAAGGCTTTGGGCTCCGAAGTTTCAAATTGTTTCATTAGGTCGGCAGGCTTTAGCCAACTGCATAGTAGTGGACGGCTCATCTCAGCGTAAGGACGAAGGCCTTCTAACAGCAATGCCCAGATGCTTCTAGGTTCAGTGTTGCGGGCGCAACATGACACCTGCTTAAGCCCAAAGCTTGAGGCAACCGCAAAGTCCAACTTAAGGCCCAAGCCCTAGATCCAAGCTTGTTGTTCGGCCCCTGATCATCTTTTTTTCTCGAGGGAGCAGCTGATGGCAGCGCCCCCACCGCCAACAAGGAGCACTTAGCTGCGTTGTTGCGTCCTTTGGGCTTTGAGTTGAGTTTTTGGGTCCAGAGCTGAGGCTTGAGCAAGGCTTTCCAACAAGACATGCGATATGCTTCCCATGCTTCCCAGCCTGGATGTTACAGTGGGTTTAATCCACTCTGTTCCTTTAGACGGTGGCCGGAAGGACGTCGAGGAAGCGACGTAGGGTGCCAAGGAGCAATACCCCAAAAGATTGCACACCAAGGTCCGAGGGTCCAGGGAACTCCTAACATTCCTGAACCCACACTCCCACATGAGCCATCATGAGCCCATTCTTGTTCGACTGACCTTTCTTAGAAGGCCTGGACCTACCGCAAGTATCGCAAGTGGGGCTCTTTTGCTGAGCCTTGCTGCTACTTCTTTACACAACCTTGTAGTGAGAAGGCGAGCTGCGATAGGCCTCTTCGCCTTCAGGCCATGCGTGAAAAGATGCTGGGTTCAACATCCAGGTCCCAATGAAAATGACAATCTTCACAGCTCATAAGGAACCAAAGGGGAGGGGGTATAACGGGGCCATATTCCCTTATTAGCGCTTATTAAGGCTTATTTGGGACTATTCAGCCCTTATTTGGAGACTATGAGGCCCTTACACCCCCCTCCCTTCCGGTTAGGTGGTTCCTTATGGGAAGCCCTCGAGTCTTAAACAGCCAACAAGTCTTTTTTGTCCCAACGGTAGTTCTACTGAATAGAACCCCCACAAAGGAGTGCGAGCCGGTCGACGCCGTGCCCAGTGGCCGCAACGTCGCAACACCGGTCTGCCTCGCAACATTTGCTGTTTTGAATTTTTGAGAAGGCTCTACATGGCTTCGCGTGCGTTATGGTTTAGCACTTGAGATGTGCGTGGCCTGGAGTGATCCGCATTGAGGGATTCACCTGAATGCATTGAAACCTAAACCCTGAATCACGCAACGCGCACGCAGAGCAAATATGAATTCCACGCCCTAGTGCTTTAGCCTGCTTAGGGTAGAAGGTTTAGGCTTTCTCTATGGCTTTGTTTGGTTCGGGGCCGCATGCGGCGACAATTGGCCGGTTGTCTGCGTCTTCTCTCGCATGCTTTTGAGGGACGGATGACCTGAGCCTTCGTTGAGGCTTCCATGGGCCCTATAGGAGGCTTTAGGAACTGAGGCTTCAGTGGTTCAGGGTTTGGGCCTTTTGCAGCTTAGTTTGGGGGTTAGAGTTTAGATCGATTCTTGGTTTTATCGGTTAACGCTTTGTAGGGTTTGCAGGGCCAATAGGGTCTCAGTGCCTTGCGTTGCGGGTTTGGGGGGGGGGGGGCTGGTGCTGCCACCCTTGCGACCCTGTGGTCCCGAAGCCCTCAAAGGGCCAAAGGGACTTTGGGCGCTCCAGGCAAGAAGCCCGGCCAAACGCCGCAGCATGACCATCATCACAGTGGAGGCCAGCTTTTGGGGCCCTGGAAATAGCAACCTAGAGCTAAGCTATTCGGGTAATTCCACCCCCCCCCCCCCCCGGCCCACCCCTTTAGGTCAGCTGAGCGCCTCAAAGGATTTAAACCAAGGCATGAAACCTGAAACCGTTTCCAACCCCGACAAGAACTCTCCAACCGGTGGTGTTTCTTGGGAAGTCTTCGGGGGTTGGCAGTTGCTGTTTACTTCTTCTCTCTTCCTTGGGCGCGTTCTTGTACTGGGCAGTGAGGTTTCGACGACCTTGCTTTGATCCCAAACTCTATAGAGGTACCACCGCTACCAATCAACCCCTCCCAAGCAGGATTGACTGAAGAATATGACCCCAAATCTAGGGTCTTCAGGGTTTCGGGCTTCGATGCTAGAGGCCGAAACCCAACAGATCCCAACAGTTGAGGTTTAATCTGTTTGTCAAGGACGATCCACCTGAGCCGAAACGTCGACGGCTGATCGGCAAGCAGTCTCCACCTGTGCCGAACCCGCCTGGACACCTAATTATCATTGGAGCACGTTTGCAAGGGTTTACCTGTTGTGACGCTTAGTCTCCAGGGGAGGCGGTTTTATCAGAGTATAGGACCTGAAGATCTCAGGTTGTCTCAATTCATTCAGAGCATTGGTCTCTGGATGCCTAGGAGGGTTTGGGGTTCAGTGTGCGCACAGCTTTGGACGTTTGGACATTTGAGTTTTCGTAGGCCTGTTCGTCAGTTGGGCTGATTGACCTGAACCTTGGGTGGCCCGTATGCTGTATCCCAAAAGTACACCTAATATCTACACCCACCAGTACTATAAGGAGCTCGACATACACTCACCAACAATAATAACAATGACGCTGCCTGATTTTCTCCAGGTTTAGAGGTTGTGGCGGGGTAAGTTGCGGTTTGCCTGAAGTACCCTTTCCTTTCTGAACTCGGACATTGTTGCACTCAAGTTCAGTCAATGAAAGGGCCACAGCTCTTGCCGAACCGCTGAAATTTGAACCAGTCCGGCGAAGGGCCCCCCAACTCACACTTGCGCGCCACTTGCATACGGAAACTGCGTGGACGGGCCCCCCAAAAGGTGGCCAGTCAGCTGCGCGCCACGCAAAGGCTGCCTCACCGTTGGGGGGTTTACTTTGTGCAGAACGTGGTTGTGAGGATGTTCTGGTTGCAAAGGGTTTCGAACATTGGCTTCTCAGCTGGCTTACGGCTCAGGTACAGTACAGGCGCCAAGCCCCACACCTTAAACCGGCCTAATCTTGCAAGAGGTCTCCGCCCCCTAAAGCCCAAACCCCAAACCCTAAACCCTAAGCCCTCAACCTGTTTTCAGATCCCGAAGGCCAAGGAAGAAGTCACCAAACCACAAGGCTGTGAAACCCTGGAGGTCCTGCACCCCGTGGCAGCAAAGCCAAGGCCAACAAGGAGCCAGCATCTGATTCAAGCGGAGTTTAGTCTTGGATTGGGTATAAACCCTAAACTACGGGATGTATTGGGTCTCTTAGAGAGCTCCTGCCTTCGGAGTTTACAGGCTTTTGGTCTTCATGGTTTAAGGGTTGACAGTTTTTGCCAAGACTTGCACAATGCCATCGTGACCCCGTAGTGTGTCGAAACCAGGCCTCCAACCCTAAGTGAAATCCTTACTCTTATACGCAAGACAACAACACACAACCCTCAAATGACACCCAGTAGACCCATAGGAACGCGAAATTCCACCAGCGCAGGCAAATGTCAAAGCCAAAGTCCCGAAACGCAAAGCGCAACTCGGCTCTTTGAGGCCGCTGTTGCGTGCGTGCGTGCGTGCGTGCGTGCGTGCGTGCCTTGCTTGCATTGTGCGTGTGTGCCGTTGCGCGTGTGCGCGGTGTGCGGTGTTCGCGTGTGTTGTGCGCCGCGTGCACGCTGTACGCGTGCGCGCCACCTCGCGTGCGCGCGCTGTGCGCCTCGTTGCGCGCGGCACGTGGGCGCGCGGTGCGCGCGTGTGCGCGCGGTGTCCGCGTGTGCCGTGTGTGCGCGCGTAGGTGCGCGCGTGGTGCGCGCGTGGCGCGCGTTCGCACAGCGTCCCGCCGCGCGCGCGTGGTGCCCGTGCCGCGTGCGGTGCGCGAATCGCCGCGCGCGTGGGTGCTCATGTTGGTGGCGCGTGTGGGCGCGTGTGCGCGGCGTGTGCGCGCGCGTGCCGCAGTGTGGCGTGTGCGCGCTCGTGCGCGCATCGCGAGCGCGCGCTGAGTTGTCGAGCGCAAAGCGCGTGCGAGCGACGCACGGCGCATTGTGTCGCGCGATTAAGCGGCTCAGCGGCGCGTGGCGCTGGTGCTCGTGTGCGTGTGTTCGTCCGTGTGCGTGGTGCGGCGTGTGCGTGGTGCGTCGTGTGCGTGGTGCGTCGTGTGCGTGGTGCGTCGTGTGCGTGGTGCGACGTGGCGATGTGCGCGTCGTGCGTCGTGCGCGTGGTGCTGCGTGTGGGTGTGCGTGTGGGTGTGCGTGTGCGTGTGCGTTTGGGTGTTCGTGTGGGTGTGCGTGTGTGTGTGTGTGTGTGTGTGTGTGTGTGTGTGTGTGTGTGTGTGTGTGTGTGTGTGTGTGTGTGTGTGTGTGTGTGTGTGTGTGTGTGTGTG
>CAJNDS010000999.1:0-43364 GCA_905221605.1 Symbiodinium natans
CTTTTTCCCTCTTTCCCTCTTTCCCTCTTTCCCTCTTTCCCTCTTTCCCTCTTTCTCTCTTTCTCTCTTTCTATCTTTCTCTCTTTCTGTCTTTCTCTCTTTCTTTCTTTCTCTCTGTCTCTCTTTCTCTTTCTTTCTTTCTTTCTCTCATTCTCTCTTTCTCTCTTTCTCTCTTTCTCTCTTTCTCTCTTTCTCTCTTTCTCTCTTTCTCTCTTTCTCTCTTTCTCTCTTTCTCTCTTTCTCTCTTTCTCTCTTTCTCTCTTTCTCTCTTTCTCTCTTTCTCTCTTCTCTCTTCCTCTCTTTCTCTCTTTCTCTCTTTCTCTCTTTCTCTCTTTCTCTCTTTCTCTCTTCTCTCTTCTCTCTTTCTCTCTTTCTCTCTTTCTCTCTTTCTCTCTTTCTCTTTTTCTCTTTCTTTCTCTCTTTCTTTCTCTCTCTCTCTCTCTCTCTCTCTTTCTCTCTTGCTCTCTTGCTCTCTTGCTCTCGTTTTCTCTTTCTCTCTTTCTCTTTTCTCTCTTTCTCTCTTTCTCTCTTTCTCTCTTTCTCTCTTTCTCTCTTTCTCTCTTTCTCTCTTTCTCTCTTTCTCTATTTCTCTCTTTCTCTCTTTCTCTCTTTCTCTCTTTCTCTCTTTCTCTCTTTCTCTCTTTCTCTCTTTCTCTCTTTCTCTCTTTCTCTCTTTCTCTCTTTCTCTCTTTCTCTCTTTCTCTCTTTCTCTCTTTCTCTCTCTCTCTATGTGTCTCTCTGTTTTTTTCTCTCCTTTTTTTTTTGGTTTTTTTTTTCTGTTTCTCTTTCTCTCTTTCTGTCTCTGGCTCTGGCTCGCGCTCTCTCCCTCGTTGTCTTTTTTTTATTATCGTTTTTTCTTTTTCTCTTCCCGTCTTCTTCCCCCCCGCTTCCTGGCAGTCTTGTGGGCCTGTGTTCCTGTGGCTGTCGGTTCAAGCCCGTTCTCCTTCGCCTTGCGGCGGCCATGGACCTCTTGGATGACTTGTGCCTCTCCGGGTCATCCTCATCAGAAGCGCTGCGCCTTCCCAGAGAACCTCGGTGCAGGTCGGCCAGCACCTCTCCCTCCCACACTTTGCTGCTCAGTGTGTTGGAGATGACGTCTCCTGGCGGGCTCTCACGTCACCCGTCTCGCCTGCATTCAATGTGGTAGTGGTGGTAGAGACCGCTTCCAGTGGCGGCTCTGGCAAGGACAGGGCCTACTGAATCTCGGTGCAGACATTGGCATTTTGTCGGAGGCTGCCCTTTGCTCTGACGCGCAACATGTCCAACCGTGCAAGGGGCTACGTTCTGCCGGCTTCCATGCCATCAGCCATGGGGCCCCTCACTCAGGCAGCGCCCTCTCGCACGTTGGAGTTGCGTTGGCAGTCAAGTCCTCTTACTCCGGTCGTGGACAGACATCGCGAGGGATTCAGCCGGCCGCGCCCTCGCAGCCACTCTTTGCAGCTCCCAAGGGCTTCATCACATCCGCGTAGTCGGGCTCTATGGACCCACGGGCGCCTGCCTCCCAGGCTTCACTTCCTGACCTCAACTCCTTCTGCAATAAAGACCTTGACAGCTGGTGTGGGTCCTACGCTTGTCGGCCGGCTTCAGTAGCAGCCCATCTGCAGAGTAGCGGCTTGTTTGATGCATTCCGCTCCCGCCATCCCCTTCTCCGCGCCTTTTCCTACTTCTCTGCAGCGGGCTCGGCGAGCCGTTTGGATGCTGTGTGGTGGCTTCCCTCTCAAAGCGTGCGCCTCTCCATTCTCTACTGTTCCGTCCTGTGGCAGTGGGACAGGCGTTCGGACCATGAGCCGGTGGTCGCCGATCTGGATGTCTTTCTTCCCGAGATGCCAGATTCCGCCCAGCAACCCCCTCCCTGGCGCAAGCTTGTTACCCGCCCATCCCAAGATCTCCAACCTCTCGCGAGTGAAAGAGCAGAGGCTCGCTCGGAGTCGTTTCGTTGGGTTGAATCGGAATTGGCTCGCCTCCGTCGTTTTTGGTCCACCCATCCCACGGCCCCTTCAGGGATGGACGGTATCTTAGGCTCCCCTGCAGTCCCACTGCCGGAATACTTTGCACAGCAGCTTGGTTTGGTCCATGATCGTCTTGCCTCATACAGTGCCGGGTGGTCCTCTCACCGCAAGTGCCCACTCTGTTCCGGTGGTCCAGGTACCCCTCGGCGCGTCCTCATGTCATGCGCGGCCGTGGCACCCCTAGTGGACCTCCTCCGTGATGCGCTTGAGTGCGAGCTCACTCGGCGAGAAAGTGGCCCCATCCTTGCTGCGGCGGCAGAAACCTGGAGGCGTTCCCTACCCCTCGCCCGAGCACCCAACACCCCTTCCCTAAGACAGCAAACTCGCTGGCCCCTTTTGTCTGCCTGGAGGTGGCTCATCCCGCTCCCAGTTCGAGAAGAACTTCTCTCGGCAGATGTGGATGGCAGTAGTGCTGCTTCCACTCGTCGCGAGCGCGGCTCTGACCTCGCTTACCGCGGTGTGCTCCCTCGCGCCCCTGGCGCCGCTCTTTGCAAACTGGCTTCCTCCCCACTTCTGGAGGAGCCGGAGGATGACCTCTCCGAGGCCACCCTTGCTCGCCCTTCTCTACTGGAGGCCTGCTTGGCCCGCTCCTCACGAGGGCCCTCCCGTTTCATGGGCGCAATCCGTTTCAACCAAGCCCTCTTGCTAGGCGTCCGTTTCATCCGCTCAGCCTACCAGCGCCGAATCGACGCCTGGTTACGTCTCGCCAGGCTCGCGCTCCCCTCCCTGGAGCTTGTGCCACCGGTGCCGGCCCATAGCCCCCCGGCTTCTCGTCTGTTCCTGTGGCTTGACACGCCTCCCGGGGCACTATTTACTCGTGAGCTTGGCGCTCGCCCGTCTCCGCTTCAGCTTCCCCCGTGCCCAGCGACGCAGCTTTATCTGCCTTAACAGCGGCAGGAGCAGCTTTTCTCGTGTCGGGGGCGCCCAATTGGGGCGAAGATTCCCCTTCATGCCTGGGCCGTCCCTGCCTGTGTGCTTCCGGCGGACGCCAAGCCACTATCATCTCGTGCTGGGGCTGTGGCGGTGCGGACCTGCCCAGCACAGCTCCACTTAACCGGCCATGCCCATGGTGCGGGTCTTGTCAGGGGTCCTCCTGCGCATCGTGCGGAGTTGTGGTGCACGTCAGAGGTGTCTGTCGTTGGAACCATGGTATGCACCGTGCGTGTCAGCCGTCAGCTGACCTGCCCCAGCTCTGCCCTGACTGCTGGTGGCATTGGTCCCGGCAAATTGTGGAGAACCCCAGGTGGAGGCAACGCGTAGTCCCCCTCACCAGCGACCTCCAAACGCACGTGGCTTCCTCTGTGCAGCAATGCCAGGAAGGCGCCGGTTCTCAGCAAAGGTGTCCCACTACCTTGCGCCTGCGCGCAGCACGCAAGTGGCTCCTGAAGCGCCTACTCCAGGGCCAGCACACCCTGCAGAGCCTCGTGTCTCAACTGCAGTCTGAGCATCCAGAGGCCAGCCCTCACTGGTGCGTCGAGGTGCTGCACAAAGCGTCCCGTGCTTTGTGTTCCGAGGGCCGCGCTACTTTCACCGACCCGCGTCTGGCACTCGTACCACAGCGCTGAGAACAATCTGCCGCTGCGCGAGAGTGCAAGTGTCTCCCCCAGCCCAAGCCCCGGCCCAACCCCACCTTCGAGGCCCCTCGTTGGGGGGGTTGGGTTGCACCCTTTCCCCGCCCTCCCCTCCCCCCCGCTCGTTCCCTCCCCCCCTCCCCCCCTCCCCCCCCCCCCTCCCCCTCCCCTGCTTCCCCCTCGCCTTTCACACCTCGCGCGTGTCTTGGCTGCAAGAATCTGGTAATCCTCCGCTAGAACTGTTCGTGGAGGGAGGCAAGGACGTTTGCGGAGCGTCCCTGAGATACGGACAGGGAAGCGGTTGTAAAAATGGTTGCAGCTACTGCTGCGAACCGGCCTACCAACCAACCAACCAAGCTAGAATAAGTGAGGGCCAGCGTAAGTCAAAATAGAACTACAAAACAGAAACAGTGAAATCCCTGGGCTTGTCAAATCAAACAAAAGAACAATCTGCAAAGATCAAAGTCCAAAATCCACACGTGGAGTGTGCAAAGTGTGTGTGTGTGTGTGTGTGTGTGTGTGTGTGTGTGTGTGTGTGTGTGTGTGTGTGTGTGTGTGTGTGTGTGTGTGTGTGTGTGTGTGTGTGTGTGTGTGTGTGTGTGTGTGTGTGTGTGTGTGTGTCTGTGCAAAGTGCAAAGTGCAAAGTGGTTGCTTGCGGCTCTACGGCCTGCACACCCACGAGGGGCCACAGGCGCTGTGTTTCCCCGGGCTGGGGTTGTCCTGCTGCGCGAGGTCCTCTGCGCGAGCCTGTTTACCAAGCTTGCTGCACACAATCTTCACTATTTTATCATGCCAGGATGCCGTCACAAATCCCCCTAATCAGGGGTGTGTGCGTGGAAGCACTGATTCTAAGCTAAGGGTCCATGGCATTTTCGAATACGTGTCTGCAGCGGTGCACTTGGATGGCAGTGTCCATAGCTGGTGACCACACAACTTTGACATCCTTTCGTTTTCTTGAGACTTTTCCAGGCGGCTAGTGTGCGTGAGTTGCGCTTGAGTTGTGCTTGCAGCATGTCAAACCAAACTACAAAGCCTTCGCCCGACTCTGGGCTTCAAGGTGGGCATGTTTTGTGTCTCGACAAAAACTTGGCCCGTGTCTGGGTTTCAAGATTTGCGTGTTTTGCCTTGGCCCGAATCTGGGTTTCAAGATTAGCAGCTTAGCATGTTGTTGGCGCTCGACATACCAGACTTGAGAACGCGGAGCATCATTGTTAAGCTGGAGTTTGAGTCTTTGCAGGAGCCTGGGCGTGGCATCCCAGGCTTGTTTTGCAGTGCTGCCCGAAGATGCTTGAGCCTGAGGCCTTTTCAAGGTTACTTGTAGTGTGGGATCCCGTGTGATGGCAACCTCTCATACCGGGTGTTCGCTGCTCCCAAGATCCATCAGTAGCCCAGGACGCTGTCCAGCCCTGTGATTGCGGGAAGCAGGAGGGGAAAAGAGTCCAGGCGTAGCAAGAAAGATCAAGAAAGAGACGCTCTGAGTATCTGCAGGTGGACGAGATCCTCGAGGGCCCGGAGCAGCGGCTCTTCTACCATTCTACCTGAGGAGGGCGTGCTCCCCGAGTGCTCGGCTGGACTTGTCAATGTGCGAGCGCCAGGAACCTCAGCGAGATGTCGATGAAGGTGGAGGGCGCGTCGGAGGCGGAGTGCGAAGCGCGAAGACTTTTTTGATTACGTTCTGACGGTGCCCAGTTTGAAACTTGAAACTCTCGGATGCTGCCGGGCACGGGGACATGACAGCCCCGGTCGAGGTGCGCGTGGGCTGTGTGTGTGCGCGCAATGGTGTGCGGGTGCGCAAAGTCATACCGTCATACCTGCTTACATGGGTCCTAGAGACTTCATGCCGAGCTGAGCACGTTCTGGGGGCTCGCGCTCCCTCTGCAAAGCCTCGAAGCCTCGAAGCCTCAAACTCCTCTCCCAAGCCCAAGACACGAAACTCACAAAACCTCAAGATTCCTAGTGGCAGGAGGGCCAGGCGGTGCAGGGCACCGTCAGAGAAGTTGACATCCTGGCTGAGCCCCGCCACAAGGATGGACTGGTTGGGTGGGTAACCCTAAAGACCCCCCGGCCCTAAACCTGAAGCCCCTAGAAGCCCCGATTCGAAAAGGCCTAGAAGGTAATGAGTATCTTTGGGGTCGTGGGGTTCTCGGCGTGGGAGGCAGCCGATTTCCAAGGGGGTTGACGCTGTGTTATTCGCAGATTGTAGGGATCAAGCGCCCCAGGAAATTCCATCTTCGGGGCCCGGGTTAGTTGGGTTCTCCAGGGGAACTGGTTGCGTGTTGAAATGATAGAATTCGAGCCGTGGCAAACGTTGTGGCCAGGGTGACATGAATAGACCTTCAAATACAGCACAGTCAGTCACCCCCTGCAGACATCCTGCCGCAGACAATCGGCCAGTTCGGCATTTATGTGCAGCCCGGCCTGCGTGCGCTTTTGGGTGGCAGAGCCTTGGGCCCAGCATGGTTGCTGGATCTTGCGAGACTTCGGAGAAGCCGCTCTGAGAGTTGAGTGTTCAGACTGAACGTTTAGATAGGGTGCTATTTCTTGCTGCAGCTGTTCTGGAAGCTTTCAGACACTCGGCGGAGAAAGATCCGCAGTTTTGATAGGTTTCAACTTGCCTGTGCCGGGTGACCTACCAAAGGCATCCCCGCTTTGATAAGCATGGGGAATGTGACTGGAACTGTCCAGGACTCAGTGAAAATATTCACTAAAGGTATCCCGGATTTGGTGCAGGGCAATATTGACCAATTTGCGGAGAGGTGCTTGCATCATGTGCGCAACAGGTTGCCAGGTACTCCTCCAGGTGTCAGTTTCAATCTGCCTCTCCTGGATGAATGGAGTAGATTCACCAGAGGCGTCCCAGATTTGGCACAGGGCAGAGTTGATCAATTCGCGGCGAGATTTAGGCAATGGGAGCACGACAGCCTCATAGGTAGCCAGGCAACAACAGTCATCAATGTCACGGCCTGTGTCTTCACCCAAGACGGTCGTTTCAAAGCGAAGGCAGAAAGGGCTGGACAGTTTTGGGCGGCCAACGGCGTTTGCTCCCTTTCCCAATGCCTGGCTATTTCAGCGCAAGCTGCGTGCAAAGGTCTTCCGACTCCCTTGTCAGGCGGCCTGAGCAGAGCTGCCGCAAAAGCTGACCAGAAAGTGAAGTTGGCGGCAAGTCAGAATCGAGGCATCGATTGGGATGACTTTGGTCAAGCATATGGTGATGGGGCGGCTTCAGGCGCTGCAAGCTGGGATGGGATGATCCCCTCTGCGGGTGAGGCTGTCGAGAAGCGCATAGCCTACAACCGCGGTGATGCTCAAACCCCACAGCTTACTAAGGAAGAAAGGGAACGTGCATCGGCAACTTGGGCTGTCAACGTAGCCGTGTTCGCAGCTTCCCGTTCAGCCAAGGGATGCAGGACACACGCACCAGAAACCACGTGGCAACAGCGGGCAAAGCTAGCTGTGCCCAAAACATATGGTGCTTGTGGTGTGACACCGGAGTTTGTTGCCAGCCATGGAGGGAGAGGTGCCAAGCAGAACTTGGCTTCTTCTTGGCCGCCTCCCTCGGCAACTTCAGCCTCCACACGAGTGTCACCACTGTCGTTGTGCGACATAGCAAGCTTGACTGCTGAAGCAGAGGGTTTGCCGCTCTACTTCACGCAGACCATGTGCTGGGAGCAAGTCTACTCCGACCCACACGCCTCTGTGTGGCGTCCGTGCGGGCTGACTCCCCAACAGTACCGCATTCGCTATCAGCACACAAGTGGTGGCCATCCTCCTTCCGAGCCACCCTGGGTAGTCACACCATGTCAGAACACAGATCACATCTTAGCAGTGCCATTGTATTGTGTCTGCGTTTTCTGCACTGCGCATGGCTCAATGTGGGAAGCTGTGCCACCGCCCGATTTTGTTGCTCTGTCAGGACTCTGTTCCTCCATCAGGGACTGCATTGTTGGGACATGCAGGAACTCTCGCGAGATCGACCGCTCCTTCAGATGTGTACACATGTCTCTTCTTCATGGAGAGCTTCAACAAAGGCGGCGTCTCATCACCCCTGCTGATATGTCGGAGAAGAGACTGGTAATTCCAAGAAGTCTACCAGCGGAGGAGACCTTCGTGAGGCATGCGCATGTTGCCGCCCAACCTGTACAGCTTCAACAAAGTCGGCGTCTCATCACCCCTGCTGATATGTGGGAGAAGAGGCTGGTGATTCCAAGAAGTCTACCAGCGGAGGAGACCTTCGTGAGGCATGCGCATGTTGCCGCCCAACCTGTACAGACCGGCCATGCAGCTCCGCCTAACAGGTATGTCGTTCCAAGAGAGACGTTAGAGAGGAGGCATGTCTTTCCAAGGCGGTGAGACCCATGGCCGCATTTCCATGCCAGTAGCAGCACCCTTCTGTGTAGTCTGGGGGGTCGTGTCGTATGTTCTTGCCAAAGACTCTGTCAATTGATCGACAATCGGCGTGAAATCGTGGCGTTTGGGTGTGGAGCCGGTACAGACGCTTGTGCTCCAAGCAGCTTCTGCCCATTCTTTTCACGTGCCGAGTATTGCTGGCTCCAATTGGATTTGCAGTGGGTCAGTGGGATCTGAAAAAACCTGCGTTTGGGGGCCATGAAGAAGTTTCTTTCAGCCTCCTGCCACAGGCAAGCTTCCTCGAACAGAAAAACGCATTTCAGTCAGCTTTGGTATTTTTCATACGATGTGACACAGTATCTCGTTGTGCGGTGTTGCGGAACTCAAGCAATTAGAGGCATCTTCAAAACGTGGTCCAGCCTATCAAGAAGAATGCCAGTTGCGCTGCTGATTTTTTTTAATGTCTTGATCTCCTGTCTGATGAACCGGATGGGCAACTGCCAACAGTGAAAGTTCAGAGTCAAGAGAGACGGCGCTGCACTTGTCCGCTGCACTTGTCCGCATGCTGCGGCACTTGCAATATCTTGCAATGCTCAGAGCCACCCTCGTGGATGCCAGAGGCCGAAGGAGTTCGAAGAGCTGCAGGAGGTGGGGATGTTGTTGCAACCCAGCGCCTGCGGTGGTTCTGCAGTTTGCTCTCTTGGCGAATGTTCCTCCTCTGGCGCGTGCAGTTTGCGGACAATGCGTGGACACGTTTTTCGGAACAGCGGTTTCCGCAAAACTGAGAGTGTGGCTATCCGTTGCTGACGTTTGTGGGTTGAAGCACATGAGCTGGCTGTCCAGGAAGCAAACATGCAGGATGTCGTCATATGTCATCTGCAGGCCTGCAAACCTTCGACAAACGCAGCGCCGGACATCAACGGCCTGCCATGCCCGACCATGAAGAGTAGCGGCTGAACAGCGTGTGTCTGCGTATATGAGTCATGCAGAGGATGCTCAGCAGCCGAAAGCATGAGGCAGTGCCCTCTCCTCCAGCTTCGGGTTGAGCCGCCGCATGCCGCCGCCTTATCAGACATGCCTGATCGCCAGAGGAATGCCTGAATTCGAAGGATGCCTTCGGTTTTGGCCTCGAGGCGTGTGGTGTGCTTTCAGAGCATGGGCTTCGGTCCTTTGGTGCAGGGCTCGGTAAGGCCATGAGTCACATGATGCTGGCAGTTTCACTTCTCTGGTCACGCGCCTTGCTCGTAGCGGTAGCAGTGGAACTGAAGTAGCTTTCGAGGTGACCTCCCGAACCCTTCCATAGTGCCATGGCGGCGCCGGCGCAGCCAGCTCTCGCGATCAAGGTTCACCGTCACGGATGGGAAGAGCAGTACTCTGATCGGGGGACAGGGGCAAGGCAAGACTTGACCACCTGGCGAGCGAAAGACCCTCTGGACCCGAATCACTTTCGTGTCTCCCACACTGCCACCAACTCCCGCCACCCCCCTTGTGCTGAGCCACTTGTCGTGACACCACTCAGTGATGGTTGCTTGGCAAAGCCGCTGTACTGTGAGTGCGTCTGGACTGACGAGCGCACGAAGGGCAGTCGCGATGGGCAACTTTGGAGACCCGTGCCCCCTCCGGGGTATGTTGCTCTGAGTGATATGGGTGTCCACATGGACAATCGTGGCATCTCGCCGGGCACACGTAAGCCTGCGCATGAGATCGACCCATGGTTTCGCTGTGTGAAGGACACTCTGGTTGCCCCTACTGGTCGCACGGCAAAGCTGTGGACTGACGCCGGCTCCCGTGGGAAATATGATGGGGGTGTGTGGATGATCGCTGACTCTGATGGATTTGCAGCGGGGTCTGGAAAGACCTACGAGGGCGGAGTGCGACATCAGGAGTACAAGCTCATTTAGCTTGGTCGCCTCTGACCTCAAAAAGCTTCTTTCAGCCTTCCTGCAACAGGCGAGCTTCCTGAGTCCCTTAAGGCGTAACTCGAGCAGTTTCAAGTTAGAGGCGTTTTCAAAACGTGGTCCGGCCTATCAAGAAGAATGCCAGTTGCGCTGCTGATTTTTTTTAATGTCTTGGTCGCCCGTCTCATGAACCGGATGGGCAACTGCCAACAGTGAAAGTTCAGAGTCAAGAGAGACGGCGCTGCACTTGTCCGCTGCACTTGTCCGCATGCTACAGCACCTGCAATATCTTGCAATGCTCAGGTCCACCCTCGTGGATGCCAGAGGCCGAAGGAGTTCGAAGAGCTGCAGGAGGTGGGGATGTTGTTGCAACCCAGCGCCTGCGGTGGTTCTGCGGTTTGCTCTCTTGGCAAATGTGCCTCCTCTGGCGCTTTGCGGTTTGCGGACAATGCGTGGACACGTTTTTCGGAACAGCGGTTTCCGCAAAACTGAGAGTGTGGCTATCCGTTGCTGACGTTTGTGGGTTGAAGCACACGAGCTGGCTGTCCAGGAAGCAAACATGCAGGATGTCGTCATATGTCATCTGCAGGCCTGCAGACCTTCGACAAACACAGCGCCGGGTATCAACGCTTTCAAGCCTGGGGACCATGTAAGACACCGGCCGTTCTGAAGGTCCCCTGATGGAGTAGATGGATCTCTGACATACTCTGATAGCTGCTGTCGTTCCGAGCGGTATAGGTCTTCTTGACGCGTGCACGTGGTCACGAGGCAGCCTCCATCAGCGATTGCTGCGAGCCGAGGGTCTTGGACCTTGGAATGCTGTTGTCATGCCCAGTATTGTTCATGCTTGGAGACCTGGGATAGAACACTTAGATGCTCTGTTGTTGCAGTACAGCTGCAGGTCATTGCCACGGGTCACCGGTGCTGCTTGGAAGCTTCAACAGGCTCCGACATGTGAGGTGATCACGCTAGTGTCTCCCATCAGAGAGAGGCGGCCCGCAAAGGCGGGCCGTCAGCTTCAAATGGTGCTGAAAGCTTCGAACCGATGGGGGTAAGCCGGGTACAAGCGAGTGTAGCAGTGTAGCCAGCAACAGTGCAAGGACGATTTCGGCGTTCATGCTGTGACCACCTCAGAACCATGGGACATCCTTCGAGTTTTTTTGGAGTGTGTGGTCCGGTGTTCAAGCTTGTCTCCCATCAGGCCCTGTCGTTGCCTTTTCTCACTGTCAGGCTGGGGCTGCAGGCAAGATCTCGACCATGCTCGACCATGCTCGCCCGGACCAAGAATAGCGGCTGAATAGCGTGTGTCTGCGTATATGAGTCATGCAGAGGATGCTCAGCAGCCAAAAGCATGAGGCAGTGCCCTCTCCTCCAGCTTCGGGTTGAGCCGCCGCATGCCGCCGCCTTATCAGACATGCCTGATCGCCAGAGGAATGCCTGAACTCGAAGGATGCCTTCGGTTTTGGCCTCGAGGCGTGTGGTGTGCTTTCAGAGCATGGGCTTCGGTCCTTTGGTGCAGGGCTCGGTAAGGCTGTAAAAGGCCTCGACGTGTGTGCATGAGTCACATGATGCTGCCAGTTTCACTTCTCTGGTCACGCGCCTTGCTCGTAGCGGTAGCAGTGGAACTGAAGTAGCTTTCGAGGTGACCTCCCGAACCCTTCCATAGTGCCATGGCGGCGCCGGCGCAGCCAGCTCTCGAGATCAAGGTTCACCGTCACGGATGGGAAGAGCAGTACTCTGATCGGGGGACAGGGGCAAGGCAAGACTTGACCACCTGGCGACCGACAGACCCTCTGGACCCGAATCACTTTCGTGTCTCCCACACTGCCACCAACTCCCGCCACCCCCCTTGTGCTGAGCCACTCGTCGTGACACCACTCAGTGATGGTTGCTTGGCACAGCCGCTGTACTGTGAGTGCGTCTGGACTGACGAGCGCACGAAGGGCAGTCGCGATGGGCAACTTTGGAGACCCGTGCCCCCTCCGGGGTATGTTGCTCTGAGTGATATGGGTGTCCACATGGACAATCGTGGCATCTCGCCGGGCACACGTAAGCCTGCGCATGAGATCGACCCATGGTTTCGCTGTGTGAAGGACACTCTGGTTGCCCCTACTGGTCGCACGGCAAAGCTGTGGACTGACGCCGGCTCCCGTGGGAAATATGATGGGGGTGTGTGGATGATCGCTGACTCTGATGGATTTGCAGCGGGGTCTGGAAAGACCTACGAGGGGGGAGTGCGACATCAGGAGTACAAGCTCATTTAGCTTGGTCGCCTCTGACCTCAAAAAGCTTCTTTCAGCCTTCCTGCAACAGGCGAGCTTCCTGAGTCCCTTAAGGCGTAACTCGAGCAGTTTCAAGTTAGAGGTGTTTTCAAAACGTGGTCCGGCCTATCAAGAAGAATGCCAGTTGCGCTGCTGATTTTTTTAAAATGTCTTGGTCGCCCGTCTCATGAACCGGATGGGCAACTGCCAACAGTGAAAGTTCAGAGTCAAGAGAGACGGCGCTGCACTTGCCTGCTACAGCACCTGCAATATCTTGCAATGCTCAGGTCCACCCTCGTGGATGCCAGAGGCCGAAGGAGTTCCAAGAGCTGCAGGAGGTGGGGATGTTGTTGCAACCCAGCGCCTGCGGTGCTTCTGCGGTTTGCTCTCTTGGCGAATGTGCCTCCTCTGGCGCGTGCAGTTTGCGGACAATGCGTGGACACGTTTTTCGGAACAGCGGTTTCCGCAAAACTGAGAGTGTGGCTATCCGTTGCTGACGTTTGTGGGTTGAAGCACATGAGCTGGCTGTCCAGGAAGCAAACATGCAGGATGTCGTCATATGTCACCTGCAGGCCTGGACAAACGCAGCGCCAGGTATCAACGCTTTCAAGCCTGAACCATGTAAGACACCGGCCGTTCTGAAGGTCCCTTGATGGAGTAGATGGATCTCTGATATACTCTGATAGCTGCTGTCGTTCCGAGCGGTGCCAGGCCTGGGCCTGCCATGCTCGACCATGCTCGCCCGGCACCAAGAGTAGCGGCTGAATAGCGTGTGTCTGCGTATAAGAATCATGCAGAGGATGCTCAGCAGCCGAAAGCATGAGGCAGTGCCCTCTCCTCCAGCTTCGGGTTGAGCCGCCGCATGCCGCCGCCTTATCAGACATCAGATGCCTGATCGCCAGAGGACCTCGACGTGTTCAATGTACATGAGTCACATGATGCTGGCAGTTTCACTTCTCTGGTCACGCGCCTTGCTCGTAGCGGTAGCAGTGGAACTGAAGCAGCTTTCGAGGTGACCTCCCGAACCCTTCCATAGTGCCATGGCGGCGCCAGCGCAGCCAGCTCTCGAGATCAAGGTTCACCGTCACGGATGGGAAGAGCAGTACTCTGATCGGGGGACAGGGGCAAGGCAAGACTTGACCACCTGGCGAGCGAAAGACCCTCTGGACCCGAATCACTTTCGTGTCTCCCACACTGCCACCAACTCCCGCCACCCCCCTTGTGCTGAGCCACTCGTCGTGACACCACTCAGTGATGGTTGCTTGGCACAGCCGCTGTACTGTGAGTGCGTCTGGACTGACGAGCGCACGAAGGGCAGTCGCGATGGGCAACTTTGGAGACCCGTGCCCCCTCCGGGGTATGTTGCTCTGAGTGATATGGGTGTCCACATGGACAATCGTGGCATCTCGCCGGGCACACGTAAGCCTGCGCATGAGATCGACCCATGGTTTCGCTGTGTGAAGGACACTCTGGTTGCCCCTACTGGTCGCACGGCAAAGCTGTGGACTGACGCCGGCTCCCGTGGGAAATATGATGGGGGTGTGTGGATGATCGCTGACTCTGATGGATTTGCAGCGGGGTCTGGAAAGACCTACGAGGGCGGAGTGCGACATCAGGAGTACAAGCTCATTTAGCTTGGTCGCCTCTGACCTCAAAAAGCTTCTTTCAGCCTTCCTGCAACAGGCGAGCTTCCTGAGTCCCTTAAGGCGTAACTCGAGCAGTTTCAAGTTAGAGGTGTTTTCAAAACGTGGTCCGGCCTATCAAGAAGAATGCCAGTTGCGCTGCTGATTTTTTTAAAATGTCTTGGTCGCCCGTCTCATGAACCGGATGGGCAACTGCCAACAGTGAAAGTTCAGAGTCAAGAGAGACGGCGCTGCACTTGTCGGCTTGACATGCAATATTGCAGTGTGATAGTCCGTGACGCCCAGAGATATGACGCCCTTGTGTTAACCAAGGCAATGTGATTGATTATCCATGCTATGTGCCAGCGGGGCCCACCAGAGGGGGCTGCCAGCGCCAACCGTGAAAGCTATGAAATCCTTGCTTCAACCCATGCCCCATGCAGTGAAACCGAGAGCTGTGAAACTCATGTCCGCGCCTGGAATTGCCTGGAGCTTTGAGAAGCCACTAGTGATGGTGAATCATTGAGGGCATTTCGAGTCGTCGGCTGTCGTTTCCCAGTGCTTCCCAGCTGCGCCATGGCCCGCGCGAACATGGACATCCGTGTCCGCTTGTCCAGGGCCTTCGAGGAGAGCTACTCCGACCGCGGGACACGGGCCCGCCAGGACATGTCTGTTTGGCGCCACAGGCCAGGTCCGAGAAACTGGTGCCAAAGGTTTTCAAGTCTTGCTGAAACGTGTGCTGGACCATGGGGTAGCTAGGAGGTTCTGTGGCTCGAGTTTCCGGCCCTGACCAGGATCATGGAGGGGTCCGATGAGAAGCGCATCCTCTACGTGGCCACCAACTCACGCGAGCCACCCCGCGGCCTGGCCGCCGCTGTGAGGGGCGTGGACGGTGCTGCCCTGGCCAAGCCGCTATGGTTCGTGTGCATATGGACCGACATGGGCACCCGAGGTTTCAGGGACGGCTCGCTGTGGCGGCCTGAAGCTCCGGAGGGCTACGTGGCACTCAGTGACGTGGCGATTCACATGAACAATCATGGCCTCAAGCCTGGCGTCACCAAGCAGCCCGACGATATCGATAAACACTTCCGCTGCGTCCACAAGTCCTTCGTGGAAAGCACGGAGCTTGGGAACGTGATTTGGACCGACGCTGGCACTTCAGGGCGTTACGACGGCCGTGTGCACGGGCTTCGGGGCTCGCCTGGGATGATTGCCTCCATCAACTCTCGCCACCACCTACCTGCACTGCAGCAGCATCGCTTGGCAGTGTGGGTGCCCATTGAGGAAGCTGTGCTATCATCAGGAGTTTGTCTATGTTTCGTTTTATCACGATGTCTTCCTTAAAAGCCAACGGGGCTTGCTATGAAGCAGCAGCATACTGGTTTCATATGCTTTCATTTGGCATCCAGATCCCCCCGAAGGAAATCCCGACTTGGGAGAAGGCGTGGTGATGGACGATTGATGCGAGCACTTATCGGATCGTCAGCGGATTTCAATATAATTGCACTGTTGCTACTTAAGTTACAAATGTTATTACTGACGTTACTGACGTTCGTGATTGAACCTTGTTGACTGTTGAAAGTCAGGTGGCCGACCAGGAAACAGCTAAACATGCAGGATGTCGCTCTTGGAGCGTAGGTCAGTGGCAGGCATCAACACCTTCAAGTGGGGTCAGCAATTCAGGCAGATAGAACTCTGTCAATATAGGTTGCCAGCTTGATTCACAGTGGTTTTCTTGGCACCTGCGCCTGGCCACGAGCCAGCTTCCATCAACGAATCGCAATCCTGTGACAGTCTCCCAGAAGTATATAGGGTGTTATTTGCCCCCAGCATTTGAAAGAACACATTCCACCTCAGTTTTGCAACGCCATTTTTGCAAATTTTGAAGTGGGGTATTGCAATGGCATCGGCAGGCTCAGAAGCTGTCCGGATCTGCGACTTGGCTATGAGAATACATTCTGATATGTTCCCAAAACTCACGAAGCAGCCTCCACAAAAAGGAGCCCTCACCCTCTCAAGCAAAAAACATAGAGAGTTGTCGGCGGCTAAGGGAAGCAGTGGCGCAGCTCAAGCTCCTTCAAATGCAACTGTCGGGTTCAGTCTCCCGAGTGGTTCTCTGCATTATGTGGATTGGATGTTTCTGTCCGAGCCTCTAGCCATAGATCGGCACATGCTTGGCAAAACGTTTGCCAAATGTTGCTCACCGCAGGATAGGAGGTGCTTCTACGACTTCCTGGAAGAGGGTGCGTGTACGCCATTTGAAGGCACTCTAACTCTGGCTCCAGGAGATGAGCTGTGGTTTCAAGTTGTTCTCCGTGGCCCTCCACAGTCAATGTCGCTACTTAATTTTTTTGTTTCTACAGAGGCGCTGAAGGAGTTGACTCAGGCAGCCATGCACCGCAGCACTGCGAAGTTGTGGTTGGACAGTGAATGGCTGCAATGTTGCATTGCAGAATACAGCCCTGGCGCAATCATCATCATCGTTCCCAACATAGGTAGTTTAGTTATCGTTATCGAGGTGGTTGGCAGGCAGGTGGCAATCAGAAGCTCAGGCATACATGAAGTTTCAAGCAACAGCCACGCACAGGCGTGGTTGCGGCTAAATGCTCATGATCTGTGGTTCCCTGTGGTTGGCTCCAACCAAGAGGTTCATGGTTTTCACTTCGCTTGCAAGAACACAGATCTTCAGGACATCTCCGCGCGCCTTGAAGCCAGATTTCCTGAAATAAGCGCACATGAGCCCTCGGCACCATTGTCGATTTCTTGGTTGTTGTTTCTGGCGAGGTTCAGAGGGTGGTGCGAGCTGCACAACGACATTAAAGAGGTCAAGAGCTGTGTAAGGTCCCTACTGCGTGTTTTTATTAAATTCGGGGTGTCCCCAGACTGGCAATATTTCCCGGAAGACGACGACGTCCGACTACTTTGCGTAAGTTACGCCGTTGCTCTGGCATTTGACCAGCTCGGCGAGACGGCAGAGGATTTGATGACTGACGTGTGGGAGGAGGCTTTTCATTACGATTCACCTGCATCCAAACATGTACTCAATATGCGTGGCTGGTTCAACAGTCAAAATCTGTTCCGGAGTATGCTGTTTGACGTATCTGAGCTTGTCAAGGCAATGAAGCCACAAGTGGTCAACTTGGTCAACGCAACAAAAGTCCCACTGCAGATTTACGTGTCAAGGGATGGAGTTGATGGCACTGCTGAGGTCAGGTCCTTGCCAGCTCGTGCAAAAACAGAGCTGAAAGTGGGTGCCAGCGACTTCCCTGATGCGGCCGGTGCGTTGACCATGCAGACCATCCTTCGGAGGGTGACATGCTTCGAGGACGCGATAAGGTTCTTGCCGGGCAAGGATCAGTACGCACAGGAGGCATCAGGTCGACACGATGATGACAACCCCATCAGCGTACTTGGTCACAGCAGATTGTGTGAGAGCAGGAGCCAGGATGAGAACACTTTGCGCGTCGTTCAAAAACGATGTCCTGCACGCTGGATGGAGAGACTAGCAGATGAAAGCTGCTTCTGCGATTTGAGCATACCTGCCATTCAGGGCGCCAGCTTCAAAGCTTGCAACACAGAAGCTTTTCTTTCCTTACTGAACTACGGCTTCAGGGCTTTCGAGGTGTCCTTGAATGCGGGCGACAGGCTGAACATTGAACATGCAGGACAAAGTCAGCCTTCGCTTCCGAAAGCCTTGTGCTTCGGCGACCTGAGCTTTCTGCAGGTCACGGCGGCTTGTACTGATTTTCTCAAGAAGCACCCTGCAGAGTGCGTCACGCTCATCATACATCGCGGAAGCTTGGAGGCCTGCCCAAGCACGGTTCTCACTACCTATGAGCCCTTCGAGCTGGCGATGTGCCTAGGTCAGGCTCGAGGCAAGATTCTGGTTCTTCTGAAAGATGCTTCTAACCAGCCAGTATCTGCCGATGGCAGGCAGGACTCCCATTGAACACGCCACGCAACATGTTCACTTAAGAGCCTCTCAGCTCGCCGACCGAACAGAAGGCCTTCTGAGAGGGCCAGGGGGGTGGGGCCGGGGGGGTGGGGGTGAGGGGGGTGGAGGTGAGGGGGGTGGAGGGGGAGGTGGTGGTGCTTGTGAGAGGGCTCTGGAACACTAAAACGAATCAGTCACTGCTATGATTTCGTGGACATGGTGGTGGCTCCGGCCCGATTGCTTTCTTAACATTGCCCTTGGCCGCGAATGACACATCAGGAGGCGTTTCCTCCCGGGTAAGCGTCCCAGGAGCCCTCTTGCCCATCTGAGCAGCGTTTCTTTGTCTACATGCAAGGCCACATAGCGACACGATTATCGGAAATCGGCCGCGTAGCATTTTGCCTGCAGCGTGTAGGTCTGCGTAGGGTCCGCGTGGGCAGGTTTCCAGGTCGTGGGGCGGGGGGGGGGGGGAGATTAACCCATTTTACAACTAGAACGCCCATTTCACAAACCAGAACCCTCGATTTACAACCGAGACAGCATTTTCGATATGAGAACACCCGTTTTACAACCGGAGGCCCTGAGAATGCCCATTTTACAGCCGGCCTCTGTCTGTTATTTAAAGCATACCACATTAAAGCATACTATAGTATATAGTATACTATAGTATATGTTAAGGGGCTGCGCCCATGGGCGGGCAGCGCAGGCAGAAGCTCGAGGAGAGTTGATCTCTTTGCCAATGCGGCTGCAAAACGGGAAGGGGGGGGGGGACGCGCGCGCGCGCCCCCCCTGCCCGGCGCGCGTCTTTTCACGACGGGGTCAGCTGTAGGCTTTCGTAGTCGGAACGCACGGGTTTGGCGCTTCAACCCTATATAGGCCTTGAGCCCAAGCCCCAATCTTGAAAGGTTAAAAAATGCTTCAAAACCCAGCTTTATGCACGCGTTGGGCCGCCATGTCATCCAAGGCTGGAGCCGCTGATGCTCATGATGCGCGCCCCGGGGTCCCGGACTGTGGCCGCTGATGCTCCTGATGCGCGCCTGGGGGTCTCGCTGATGCTCATGATGCGCGCCCTTTCGGGGATTTTGGGGGCATCCGTGGCCATCCCACTTTCGCGCAAAAACGCCGCTCACCGGCGGCACGGCGGGGTCGGTGGCACTGCCGTTCCGCCTCTTTGTGCTATGCACAAGGCTAGCAAAGCAATGCGTTTGTGCTTTGTTCCAAGGCTTGCCGCGTAGGTCCGCGTAGGCACGCGTCGACAACATACTCCGCACGTAGGCCGCATGGCTACTAAACATGAGTTCAACTATGGAACAGGTCTTGATTGTTGCTTACCCATGTGCAAGTACGCGGGTCCAAATCGAAGTTTGCTCAAGTCACTTTCATTGGTTTGCAGGTTTGATCTGCTGGTGGTGGATGCCAAGCAGAGAGGATGCAAGTTGCCAGCAAGGATGATGTGTTTGGATGGAGCGACAACTCCATCTTGGTTGCCATTGCTGCTGCAGTCCCTGCAACCGACCCCTCTTGGGTTCGCTTTCTGTCAAGTCAACGAAGTGGATGAGTCCATTGATGCTTGGATCCTTCTTGTTGTGTCATTGAACGTTTTCAAAGAAGAGACCAATCCAGGATCTCTAATCTGCGGTTGCTTTCGTGAAGGCAGTCCGCCCATTCCATGCGGATTCTTTCTGAGCAAGCCGAAGGGCTGCACAATGGCAGACGAATGCATCAGATGCCACAATTGTTGCAAGAAGCGCAGCGGGCGCAGACGCGCTGCGCGTTTGCGACATGAAGCAGACGCTGTGATTCAAGGAGACGCTGAGAATCAAGACGAGTCCCGTGTTCCCATCAAATCCCTTACGCCATTCTTCGAGCTGGGAGATGCCATCGAGGCATTGGTGAAAGCCAGACACGAGTTTATGCAGAGATGTTTGTGCTTTGGGATCGGCTTGCGACACACATCAATGTGGCACACTTGCTTCAAGCCTTATGAACGTGCTCTGCGTGACTGTCTCACCGAGCTCTCACCATCGCTGCGATGCAGAAGGCTTCTTGAAAACCACTGGGCGAACCGCACTCGCTGGAAGGATTCGGACTGGACGAGCAGTCTGGTCACAAATGAATGGAAAGAACCCCCTGCTGAGAGGCTTGAACTTCGGTTCCAGCACCTTGCTAGATGTTTGATGTGTGCCCATGCGGTTTGGGCTAGACCGGACGATGGCACGGCAAGCTTGATGAGATCTCTGCAGTTTTTGCGGCAAGCCGCACAATGGCGATCCAGATACGCTTGCGACGGCTTCCTAGTCTCAGAGATCTGGGCAGCCAGTGCCATCTTTGCCGAGGATACACAGATGTGGACCCTGCAGGCTGAGGATACACACATGTGGACCCTGCAGGGAGTTCACGTGGAGCATGTGAGGCAGGCGCAGAAGGCCCTTGTCGGAGAAGTCTGGCCAGAAGTTCAGGCACTGATTCAGTACCAGAGAAAGGCCTGGTCACTGGCAGCTGATGCCTTGCTTCCTGCAGATCCTGCTGTCTCGGCTCACACGAAAGAACGTGAAGACTTATCTGCAGCGTATCGGAGATATGGTGACATGTACTGTACAAACCAAACGGGGTGCCAGCATGACGAACATCCTGACATGCAGTGATCCTGGGCTCAAGAGAGCAAGTTCCAAGGCGGCAGCTCGGAATCATCGGAATCTCAGAAGCCTGGTGTTCGTTTGCCTGGAGCTGTTTTGGGCTGTCGCACCTTGCGATCTGGTGGTTTGAAGTATCGTTGCGCCGCGTACCTCCTCTTTATGCTGCATACTGTCCGGATTCTCTTTGGAGCCAAGTTGTGTGGACCTCGACATGCTCAAAGCTGACAAAAAATGCTAGAATTCAATTGCCACTTGCAGCCTGATGCATCACAGCATGCAGTCATGCTTCCTTTGCACATCAAATCACCCCCCTTGCCTCGCTGCCTGGCCAGCCCCTTTTGCAAGGACGGCTGCTCGAGGAAGTGAACGATGCTTCGGGACTTGCTGGGTGTTTGTTGTTCGGACAAGTATGTTGTTCGGACAAGTATGGATTCATGTGACAAGCGCCAGCATGGGTTCAAAGGCTTCTCGGCCGCCCGCAAGCACATGACCATGGTTTGCAGAGTTGCTGGTATTCCGTTCCACGCCAGGGTCTGTGAGTTGCTATGGTTTCTGCGACCCGCAGGAATTGCAGACTTTGCCGGCTATTCTCAGTGACGTGATGAAGCAGTGGTCCTGTCCTTGGCTTGCGGCGGTCTGCCTGTGAGAGACACACACACACAGAGACACGGAGAGACACAGAGAGAGACACAGAGAGAGACACAGAGAGAGACACAGAGAGAGACACAGAGAGACACAGAGAGACACAGAGAGACACAGAGAGACACAGAGAGACACAGAGAGACACAGAGAGACACAGAGAGACACAGAGAGACACAGAGAGAGACACAGAGAAAGACACAGAGAGAGACACAGAGAAAGACACAGAGAAAGACACAGAGAGACACAGAGAAAGACACAGAGAAAGACACAGAGAGAGACACAGAGAAAGACACAGAGAGAGACACAGAGAAAGACACAGAGAGAGACACAGAGAGACACAGAGAGAGACACAGAGAGACACAGAGAGAGACACAGAGAGACACAGAGAGAGACACAGAGAGACACAGAGAGACACAGAGAGACACAGAGAGACACAGAGAGACACAGAGAGACACAGAGAGACACAGAGACACACAGAGAGACACAGAGAGACACAGAGACACACAGAGAGACACAGAGACACACAGTCACACACAGTCACACACAGTCACACACAGTCACACACAGAGACACACAGAGACAGACAGAGACACACAGAGGCGCATGCACAGAAGCCCTGAGGCCCCAGAACATCCCGTAACTCCAAAGTGCGAAAGCCCTACTGTAGTCCCGCATCCTCAACCAACACCCTTTAGGTTACTGAACCCCAGTTGCAGTTCATGCTGCAAAGGTTCGAGTTGGCTGCAAGCGCCTGACTTACGAGGTTCGTGCTGTCGGATTCTTTCAGGGGGTTAGGAAACAAGGACTCCTCAGTTTTGAAAGGCTTTCTGATGTTGTCAACAAGCTAGAGGTGAAGGGCTCTTGTGTGTTGATTTCCATTTCCGGTACCTTCACAACTTAACGGATCCGATTACGAAGATTATCTGTAAGGGGCCCGAATCTGAAAATCTTACTTATGCACCTTGCGCGGCGAGGCTGTCGAGCACGTGAGGGACGTCGACTAGAGCACGGACGAGGGAAAATGTCCAGCTTGTGAGCCCAGATGCTGAGGCTACGGGAACCAAAGAAGCTCCAACTCATTGACCCTTCAGGGGGTCTGCCAAAGAACTTCGAACCTGCATCCTTCTTGCTGAGGCGGATGCCAGCAGCGAAGCACTGCCAGCCGAGACGTCGGCGCGGGCTTTAACACTGCTTTGACTGCCAAAGCACTGACTTCTGCATTTGTGTTGATTCAAGCTAGCGAAGCAAGAACCGGCCAATCGTGCCGAAATGTGCGGAATTACAGAGAACCGCGTTGTGCATACACATTGTCACTCGTTCTGAGGTTGCCTCGAACAGCTATGCCATGCCCATGGCATCCAGCTCCGGCCCAAGGCGCAAAGCACAGCGAGGTCTGGCGTACGACAAGAAGCTCCAAGCTCCTGCTTTCGCCTGCATGTTTGCATCAAACAAATCGAGGTCCGGACTCTGCTTGGGCCTGAACTGCAGTGCTTCGGATGTGGCAAGTCATGGTAAGTGAGTTGATCAGTTTCAGCCCTTCCCTGGCCAAGGCGAGGCTGTTAGTGGACTCTCCAGCAAACGGCCTCTTGCAACGGCCCAAGTCTCCAATGTGGCAGCTGGACTAAAGAAAATGGCCATCATTGTGACCCTTTCAGCTGCACCCTATAGCCCCAAAGCAGTCCTAAACCCCAAACGGCCTCAACTCCACCTGCGCAGCAATGCTCTCCAAGATTGCAGCCTGCAAGCGTGGATGTTGTAGCCGCGGCATCCCTCCGTCAACTGCAGCCGCCTTAGCTTGCCTTCGGCGTGTGCGGCAAGAAAGGTCGACAAGGCCGAAGATTGGGGTGACCTACCAAGAAATAATGTTTAGGGTTTAGGGTTTACGGTCTCTCACTAGCTTGACTGAACTATTGATCAGCTTGGATGTTAGGTGCCACAGCTCCTGGTACTCCAAAATTGACATCTTCGCCCTCGCAATCGAGCGGCTAAGACACCAAGGCTGTCTAGACTCTGGAGCATGCTAATCAAAGCATTTAGAGTTTTTTCTCACCTCATGTCGATGAGATTGAGACGGGCGGGATCGGCACTTTTCTCGAACGCTAGCTCCTTGGAGCTTGCAGGAGTGTTGGTTTGCGACCGGATTTTGGGGGACCTTTGGAAATACTGCAACCGATTCTTCGCAAGAAGTGTAAACTCCACGCGTAAATGTCAAAATGCTGCGACAACAGTTCTGCAAGAACTGGTAACCCGATGCCTAAACTCTGCCAGGCTATCTGAGCCTACAGCTCGCAAATCCCCAAAGTCCGAATCCTTGGCTGCGGCAGCTGCAAGTAAGCCCTGCCTGCCAAAAAAAAACACTGGCCGGCTGCCACCTTTGGGGCCCTAGCTTTCGTTCGCAACAGGCTCCGACATGTGAGGTGATCACGCTGGTGTCTTCCATCAGAGAGAGGCGGCCCGCAAAGGCGGGCCGTCAGCTTCAAATGGTGCTGAAAGCTTCGAACCGATGGGGGTAAGCCGGGTACAAGCGAGTGTAGCCAGCAACAGTGCAAGGACGATTTCGGCGATCATGCGGTGACCAGCTGAGAACCATGGGACATCCTTCGAGTTTTTTTGGAGGGTGTGGTCCAGATACGCACTTGTTCCTCTGGGGTTAAGGGCTTGGTGTTCAACCGGGTCTCCCATCAGGCCCTGTCGTTGCCTTTTCTCACTGTCAGGCTGGGGCTGCAGGCAAGATCTCGACCATGTTCGACCATGCTCGCCCGGCACCGGCACCAAGAATAGCGGCTGAATAGCGTGTGGCTGCGTACATGAGTCATGCAGAGGATGCTCAGCAGCCAAAAGCATGAGGCAGTGCCCTCTCCTCCGCTTCGGGTTGAGCCGCCGCATGCCGCCGCCTGCCGCCGCCTTATCAGACATCAGACGCCTGATCGCCAGAGGCATGCCTGAGCTCGAAGTGTGCTTTCAGAGCATGGGATTCGGTCCTTTGGTGCAGGGCTCGGTAAGGCTGTAAAAGGCCTCGACGTGTTCAATGTACATGAGTCACATGATGCTGCCAGTTTCACTTCTCTGGTCACGCGCCTTGCTCGTAGCGGTAGCAGTGGAACTGAAGTAGCTTTCGAGGTGACCTCCCGAACCCTTCCATAGTGCCATGGCGGCGCCGGCGCAGCCAGCTCTCGAGATCAAGGTCCACCGTCACGGATGGGAAGCGCAGTACTCTGATCAGGGGACAGGGGCAAGGCAAGACTTGACCACCTGGCGACCGAAAGACCCTCTGGACCCGAATCACTTTCGTGTCTCCCACACTGCCACCAACTCCCGCCACCCCCCTTGTGCTGAGCCACTCGTCGTGACACCACTCAGTGATGGTTGCTTGGCAAAGCCGCTGTACTGTGAGTGCGTCTGGACTGACGAGCGCACGAAGGGCAGTCGCGATGGGCAACTTTGGAGACCCGTGCCCCCTCCGGGGTTTGTTGCTCTGAGTGATATGGGTGTCCACATGGACAATCGTGGCATCTCGCCGGGCACATGTAAGCCTGCGCATGAGATCGACCCGTGGTTTCGCTGTGTGAAGGACACTCTGGTTGCCCCTACTGGTCGCACGGCAAAGCTGTGGACTGACGCCGGCTCCCGTGGGAAATATGATGGGGGTGTGTGGATGATCGCTGGCTCTGATGGATTTGCAGCGGGGTCTGGAAAGACCTACGAGGGGGGAGTGCGACATCAGGAGTACAAGCTCATTTAGCTTGGTCGCCTCTGACCTCAAAAAGCTTCTTTCAGCCTTCCTGCAACAGGCGAGCTTCCTGAGTCCCTTAAGGCGTAACTCGAGCAGTTTCAAGTTAGAGGCGTTTTCAAAACGTGGTCCGGCCTATCAAGAAGAATGCCAGTTGCGCTGCTGATTTTTTTTTAAATGTCTTGGTCGCCCGTCTCATGAACCGGATGGGCAACTGCCAACAGTGAAAGTTCAGAGTCAACAGAGACGGCGCTGCGCTTGCCTGCTACAGCACTTGCAATATCTTGCAATGCTCAGATCCACCCTCGTGGATGCCAGAGGCCGAAGGAGTTCGAAGAGCTGCAGGAGGTGGGGATGTTGTTGCAACCCAGCGCCTGCCTTGCTTCTGCGGTTTGCTCTCTTGGCGAATGTGCCTCCTCTGGCGCTTTGCGGTTTCTCACAATGCGTGGACACGTTTTTCGGAACAGCGGTTTCCGCAAAACTGAGAGTGTGGCTATCCGTTGCTGACGTTTGTGGGTTGAAGCACATGAGCTGGCTGTCCAGGAAGCAAACATGCATGATGTCGTCATCTGTCATCTGCAGGCCTGCAAACCTTCGACAAACGCAGCGCCGGACATCAACGATCATGGATCATGTCAGACACCGGCCGTTCTGAAGGTCCCTTGATGGAGTAGATGGATCTCTGACATACTCTGATAGCTGCTGTCGTTCCGAGCGGTGCCAGGCCTGGGCCTGCCATGCTCGACCATGCTCGCCCGGCACCAAGAATAGCGGCTCAATAGCGTGTGGCTGCGTATATGAGTCATGCAGAGGATGCTCAGCAGCCGAAAGCATGAGGCAGTGCCCTCTCCTCCTTCGGGTTGAGCCGCCGCATGCCGCCGCCTTATCAGACATGCCTGATCGCCAGAGGAATGCCTGAATTCGAAGGATGCCTTCGATTTTGGCCTCGAGGCGTGTGGTGTGCTTTCAGAGCATGGGCTTCGGTCCTTTGGTGCAGGGCTCGGTAAGGCCATGAGTCACATGATGCTGCCAGTTTCACTTCTCTGGTCACGCGCCTTGCTCGTAGCGGTAGCAGTGGAACTGAAGTAGCTTTCGAGGTGACCTCCCGAACCCTTCCATAGTGCCATGGCGGCGCCGGCGCAGCCAGCTCTCGAGATCAAGGTTCACCGTCACGGATGGGAAGAGCAGTACTCTGATCGGGGGACAGGGGCAAGGCAAGACTTGACCACCTGGCGACCGAAAGACCCTCTGGACCCGAATCACTTTCGTGTCTCCCACACTGCCACCAACTCCCGCCACCCCCCTTGTGCTGAGCCACTCGTCGTGACACCACTCAGTGAAGGTTGCTTGGCAAAGCCGCTGTACTGTGAGTGCGTCTGGACTGACGATCGCACGAAGGGCAGTCGCGATGGGCAACTTTGGAGACCCGTGCCCCCTCCGGGGTTTGTTGCTCTGAGTGATATGGGTGTCCACATGGACAATCGTGGCATCTCGCCGGGCACACGTAAGCCTGCGCATGAGATCGACCCATGGTTTCGCTGTGTGAAGGACACTCTGGTTGCCCCTACTGGTCGCACGGCAAAGCTGTGGACTGACGCCGGCTCCCGTGGGAAATATGATGGGGGTGTGTGGATGATCGCTGACTCTGATGGATTTGCAGCGGGGTCTGGAAAGACCTACGAGGGCGGAGTGCGACATCAGGAGTACAAGCTCATTTAGCTTGGTCACCTCTGACCTCAAAAAGCTTCTTTCAGCCTTCCTGCAACAGGCGAGCTTCCTGAGTCCCTTAAGGCGTAACTCGAGCAGTTTCAAGGTAGAGGCGTTTTCAAAACGTGGTCCGGCCTATCAAGAAGAATGCCAGTTGCGCTGCTGATTTTTTTAAATGTCTTGGTCGCCCGTCTCATGAACCGGATGGGCAACTGCCAACAGTGAAAGTTCAGAGTCGAGAGAGACGGCGCTGCACTTGCCTGCTACAGCACCTGCAATATCTTGCAATGCTCAGATCCACCCTCGTGGATGCCAGAGGCCGAAGGAGTTCGAAGAGCTGCAGGAGGTGGGGATGTTGTTGCAACCCAGCGCCTGCCTTGCTTCTGCGGTTTGCTCTCTTGGCGAATGTGCCTCCTCTGTCGCTTTGCGGTTTGCGAACAATGCGTGGACACGTTTTTCGGAACAGCGGTTTCCGCAAAACTGAGAGTGTGGCTATCCGTTGCTGACGTTTGTGGGTTGAAGCACATGAGCTGGCTGTCCAGGAAGCAAACATGCATGATGTCGTCATCTGTCATCTGCAGGTCTGCAAACCTTCGACAAACGCAGCGCCGGAAATCAACAAGCCTGGATCATGTCAGACACCGGCCGTTCTGAAGGTCCCTTGATGGAGTAGATGGATCTCTGATACCAGGCCTGGGCCTGCCATGCTCGACCATGCTCGCCCGGCGCCAAGAATAGCGGCTCAATAGCGTGTGGCTGCGTATATGAGTCATGCAGAGGATGCTCAGCAGCCGAAAGCATGAGGCAGTGCCCTCTCCTCCAGCTTCGGGTTGAGCCGCCGCATGCCGCCGCCTTATCAGACATGCCTGATCGCCAGAGGAATGCCTGAACTCGAAGGATGCCTTCGGTTTTGGCCTCGAGGCGTGTGGTGTGCTTTCAGAGCATGGGCTTCGGTCCTTTGGTGCAGGGCTCGGTAAGGCTGTAAAAGGCCTCGACGTGTTCAATGTACATGAGTCACATGATGCTGCCAGTTTCACTTCTCTGGTCACGCGCCTTGCTCGTAGCGGTAGCAGTGGAACTGAAGTAGCTTTCGAGGTGACCTCCCGAACCCTTCCATAGTGCCATGGCGGCGCCGGCGCAGCCAGCTCTCGCGATCAAGGTTCACCGTCACGGATGGGAAGAGCAGTACTCTGATCGGGGGACAGGGGCAAGGCAAGACTTGACCACCTGGCGAGCGAAAGACCCTCTGGACCCGAATCACTTTCGTGTCTCCCACACTGCCACCAACTCCCGCCACCCCCCTTGTGCTGAGCCACTTGTCGTGACACCACTCAGTGATGGTTGCTTGGCAAAGCCGCTGTACTGTGAGTGCGTCTGGACTGACGAGCGCACGAAGGGCAGTCGCGATGGGCAACTTTGGAGACCCGTGCCCCCTCCGGGGTATGTTGCTCTGAGTGATATGGGTGTCCACATGGACAATCGTGGCATCTCGCCGGGCACACGTAAGCCTGCGCATGAGATCGACCCATGGTTTCGCTGTGTGAAGGACACTCTGGTTGCCCCTACTGGTCGCACGGCAAAGCTGTGGACTGACGCCGGCTCCCGTGGGAAATATGATGGGGGTGTGTGGATGATCGCTGACTCTGATGGATTTGCAGCGGGGTCTGGAAAGACCTACGAGGGCGGAGTGCGACATCAGGAGTACAAGCTCATTTAGCTTGGTCACCTCTGACCTCAAAAAGCTTCTTTCAGCCTTCCTGCAACAGGCGAGCTTCCTGAGTCCCTTAAGGCGTAACTCGAGCAGTTTCAAGTTAGAGGCGTTTTCAAAACGTGGTCCGGCCTATCAAGAAGAATGCCAGTTGCGCTGCTGATTTTTTTAAATGTCTTGGTCGCCCGTCTCATGAACCGGATGGGCAACTGCCAACAGTGAAAGTTCAGAGTCGAGAGAGACGGCGCTGCACTTGCCTGCTACAGCACCTGCAATATCTTGCAATGCTCAGATCCACCCTCGTGGATGCCAGAGGCCGAAGGAGTTCGAAGAGCTGCAGGAGGTGGGGATGTTGTTGCAACCCAGCGCCTGCCTTGCTTCTGCGGTTTGCTCTCTTGGCGAATGTGCCTCCTCTGGCGCTTTGCGGTTTGCGAACAATGCGTGGACACGTTTTTCGGAACAGCGGTTTCCGCAAAACTGAGAGTGTGGCTATGAGTTGCTGATGTTTGTGGGTTGAAGCACATGAGCTGGCTGTCCAGGAAGCAATCATGCAGGATGTCGTCATATGTCATCTGCAGGCCTGCAGACCTTCGACAAACGCAGCGCCGGGTATCAACGCTTTCAAGCCTGGACCATGTAAGACACCGGCCGTTCTGAAGGTCCCTTGATGGAGCAGATGGATCTCTGACATACTCTGATAGCTGCTGTCGTTCCGAGTGGTGCCAGGCCTGGGCCTGCCATGCTCGACCATGCTCGCCCGGCACCAAGAATAGCGGCTCAATAGCGTGTGGCTGCGTATATGAGTCATGCAGAGGATGCTCAGCAGCCGAAAGCATGAGGCAGTGCCCTCTCCTCCAGCTTCGGGTTGAGCCGCCGCATGCCGCCGCCTTATCAGACATGCCTGATCGCCAGAGGAATGCCTGAACTCGAAGGATGCCTTCGGTTTTGGCCTCGAGGCGTGTGGTGTGCTTTCAGAGCATGGGCTTCGGTCCTTTGGTGCAGGGCTCGGTAAGGCCATGAGTCACATGATGCTGCCAGTTTCACTTCTCTGGTCACGCGCCTTGCTCGTAGCGGTAGCAGTGGAACTGAAGTAGCTTTCGAGGTGACCTCCCGAACCCTTCCATAGTGCCATGGCGGCGCCGGCGCAGCCAGCTCTCGAGATCAAGGTTCACCGTCACGGATGGGAAGAGCAGTACTCTGATCGGGGTACAGGGGCAAGGCAAGACTTGACCACCTGGCGACCGAAAGACCCTCTGGACCCGAATCACTTTCGTGTCTCCCACACTGCCACCAACTCCCGCCACCCCCCTTGTGCTGAGCCACTCGTCGTGACACCACTCAGTGAAGGTTGCTTGGCAAAGCCGCTGTGCTGTGAGTGCGTCTGGACTGACGATCGCACGAAGGGCAGTCGCGATGGGCAACTTTGGAGACCCGTGCCCCCTCCGGGGTTTGTTGCTCTGAGTGATATGGGTGTCCACATGGACAATCGTGGCATCTCGCCGGGCACACGTAAGCCTGCGCATGAGATCGACCCATGGTTTCGCTGTGTGAAGGACACTCTGGTTGCCCCTACTGGTCGCACGGCAAAGCTGTGGACTGACGCCGGCTCCCGTGGGAAATATGATGGGGGTGTGTGGATGATCGCTGACTCTGATGGATTTGCAGCGGGGTCTGGAAAGACCTACGAGGGCGGAGTGCGACATCAGGAGTACAAGCTCATTTAGCTTGGTCACCTCTGACCTCAAAAAGCTTCTTTCAGCCTTCCTGCAACAGGCGAGCTTCCTGAGTCCCTTAAGGCGTAACTCGAGCAGTTTCAAGTTAGAGGCGTTTTCAAAACGTGGTCCGGCCTATCAAGAAGAATGCCAGTTGCGCTGCTGATTTTTTTAAATGTCTTGGTCGCCCGTCTCATGAACCGGATGGGCAACTGCCAACAGTGAAAGTTCAGAGTCGAGAGAGACGGCGCTGCACTTGCCTGCTACAGCACCTGCAATATCTTGCAATGCTCAGATCCACCCTCGTGGATGCCAGAGGCCGAAGGAGTTCGAAGAGCTGCAGGAGGTGGGGATGTTGTTGCAACCCAGCGCCTGCCTTGCTTCTGCGGTTTGCTCTCTTGGCGAATGTGCCTCCTCTGGCGCTTTGCGGTTTGCGAACAATGCGTGGACACGTTTTTCGGAACAGCGGTTTCCGCAAAACTGAGAGTGTGGCTATGAGTTGCTGACGTTTGTGGGTTGAAGCGCATGAGCTGGCTGTCCAGGAAGCAAACATGCATGATGTCGTCATCTGTCATCTGCAGGTCTGCAAACCTTCGACAAACGCAGCGCCGGAAATCAACAAGCCTGGATCATGTCAGACACCGGCCGTTCTGAAGGTCCCTTGATGGAGTAGATGGATCTCTGATACCAGGCCTGGGCCTGCCATGCTCGACCATGCTCGCCCGGCACCAAGAATAGCGGCTCAATAGCGTGTGGCTGCGTATATGAGTCATGCAGAGGATGCTCAGCAGCCGAAAGCATGAGGCAGTGCCCTCTCCTCCAGCTTCGGGTTGAGCCGCCGCATGCCGCCGCCTTATCAGACATGCCTGATCGCCAGAGGAATGCCTGAACTCGAAGGATGCCTTCGGTTTTGGCCTCGAGGCGTGTGGTGTGCTTTCAGAGCATGGGCTTCGGTCCCTTGGTGCAGGGCTCGGTAAGGCTGTAAAAGGCCTCGACGTGTTCAATGTACATGAGTCACATGATGCTGCCAGTTTCACTTCTCTGGTCACGCGCCTTGCTCGTAGCGGTAGCAGTGGAACTGAAGTAGCTTTCGAGGTGACCTCCCGAACCCTTCCATAGTGCCATGGCGGCGCCGGCGCAGCCAGCTCTCGAGATCAAGGTTCACCGTCACGGATGGGAAGAGCAGTACTCTGATCGGGGTACAGGGGCAAGGCAAGACTTGACCACCTGGCGACCGAAAGACCCTCTGGACCCGAATCACTTTCGTGTCTCCCACACTGCCACCAACTCCCGCCACCCCCCTTGTGCTGAGCCACTCGTCGTGACACCACTCAGTGAAGGTTGCTTGGCAAAGCCGCTGTACTGTGAGTGCGTCTGGACTGATATGGGTGTCCACATGGACAATCGTGGCATCTCGCCGGGCACATGTAAGCCTGCGCATGAGATCGACCCGTGGTTTCGCTGTGTGAAGGACACTCTGGTTGCCCCTACTGGTCGCACGGCAAAGCTGTGGACTGACGCCGGCTCCCGTGGGAAATATGATGGGGGTGTGTGGATGATCGCTGGCTCTGATGGATTTGCAGCGGGGTCTGGAAAGACCTACGAGGGGGGAGTGCGACATCAGGAGTACAAGCTCATTTAGCTTGGTCGCCTCTGACCTCAAAAAGCTTCTTTCAGCCTTCCTGCAACAGGCGAGCTTCCTGAGTCCCTTAAGGCGTAACTCGAGCAGTTTCAAGTTAGAGGCGTTTTCAAAACGTGGTCCGGCCTATCAAGAAGAATGCCAGTTGCGCTGCTGATTTTTTTTTAAATGTCTTGGTCGCCCGTCTCATGAACCGGATGGGCAACTGCCAACAGTGAAAGTTCAGAGTCAACAGAGACGGCGCTGCGCTTGCCTGCTACAGCACTTGCAATATCTTGCAATGCTCAGATCCACCCTCGTGGATGCCAGAGGCCGAAGGAGTTCGAAGAGCTGCAGGAGGTGGGGATGTTGTTGCAACCCAGCGCCTGCCTTGCTTCTGCGGTTTGCTCTCTTGGCGAATGTGCCTCCTCTGGCGCTTTGCGGTTTCTCACAATGCGTGGACACGTTTTTCGGAACAGCGGTTTCCGCAAAACTGAGAGTGTGGCTATCCGTTGCTGACGTTTGTGGGTTGAAGCACATGAGCTGGCTGTCCAGGAAGCAAACATGCATGATGTCGTCATCTGTCATCTGCAGGCCTGCAAACCTTCGACAAACGCAGCGCCGGACATCAACGATCATGGATCATGTCAGACACCGGCCGTTCTGAGGTCCCTTGATGGAGTAGATGGATCTCTGACATACTCTGATAGCTGCTGTCGTTCCGAGCGGTGCCAGGCCTGGGCCTGCCATGCTCGACCATGCTCGCCCGGCACCAAGAATAGCGGCTCAATAGCGTGTGGCTGCGTATATGAGTCATGCAGAGGATGCTCAGCAGCCGAAAGCATGAGGCAGTGCCCTCTCCTCCAGCTTCGGGTTGAGCCGCCGCATGCCGCCGCCTTATCAGACATGCCTGATCGCCAGAGGAATGCCTGAATTCGAAGGATGCCTTCGGTTTTGGCCTCGAGGCGTGTGGTGTGCTTTCAGAGCATGGGCTTCGGTCCTTTGGTGCAGGGCTCGGTAAGGCCATGAGTCACATGATGCTGCCAGTTTCACTTCTCTGGTCACGCGCCTTGCTCGTAGCGGTAGCAGTGGAACTGAAGTAGCTTTCGAGGTGACCTCCCGAACCCTTCCATAGTGCCATGGCGGCGCCGGCGCAGCCAGCTCTCGAGATCAAGGTTCACCGTCACGGATGGGAAGAGCAGTACTCTGATCGGGGGACAGGGGCAAGGCAAGACTTGACCACCTGGCGACCGAAAGACCCTCTGGACCCGAATCACTTTCGTGTCTCCCACACTGCCACCAACTCCCGCCACCCCCCTTGTGCTGAGCCACTCGTCGTGACACCACTCAGTGAAGGTTGCTTGGCAAAGCCGCTGTACTGTGAGTGCGTCTGGACTGACGAGCGCACGAAGGGCAGTCGCGATGGGCAACTTTGGAGACCCGTGCCCCCTCCGGGGTTTGTTGCTCTGAGTGATATGGGTGTCCACATGGACAATCGTGGCATCTCGCCGGGCACACGTAAGCCTGCGCATGAGATCGACCCATGGTTTCGCTGTGTGAAGGACACTCTGGTTGCCCCTACTGGTCGCACGGCAAAGCTGTGGACTGACGCCGGCTCCCGTGGGAAATATGATGGGGGTGTGTGGATGATCGCTGACTCTGATGGATTTGCAGCGGGGTCTGGAAAGACCTACGAGGGCGGAGTGCGACATCAGGAGTACAAGCTCATTTAGCTTGGTCACCTCTGACCTCAAAAAGCTTCTTTCAGCCTTCCTGCAACAGGCGAGCTTCCTGAGTCCCTTAAGGCGTAACTCGAGCAGTTTCAAGGTAGAGGCGTTTTCAAAACGTGGTCCGGCCTATCAAGAAGAATGCCAGTTGCGCTGCTGATTTTTTTAAATGTCTTGGTCGCCCGTCTCATGAACCGGATGGGCAACTGCCAACAGTGAAAGTTCAGAGTCGAGAGAGACGGCGCTGCACTTGCCTGCTACAGCACCTGCAATATCTTGCAATGCTCAGATCCACCCTCGTGGATGCCAGAGGCCGAAGGAGTTCGAAGAGCTGCAGGAGGTGGGGATGTTGTTGCAACCCAGCGCCTGCCTTGCTTCTGCGGTTTGCTCTCTTGGCGAATGTGCCTCCTCTGGCGCTTTGCGGTTTGCGAACAATGCGTGGACACGTTTTTCGGAACAGCGGTTTCCGCAAAACTGAGAGTGTGGCTATCCGTTGCTGACGTTTGTGGGTTGAAGCGCATGAGCTGGCTGTCCAGGAAGCAAACATGCATGATGTCGTCATCTGTCATCTGCAGGTCTGCAAACCTTCGACAAACGCAGCGCCGGAAATCAACAAGCCTGGATCATGTCAGACACCGGCCGTTCTGAAGGTCCCTTGATGGAGTAGATGGATCTCTGATACCAGGCCTGGGCCTGCCATGCTCGACCATGCTCGCCCGGCACCAAGAATAGCGGCTCAATAGCGTGTGGCTGCGTATATGAGTCATGCAGAGGATGCTCAGCAGCCGAAAGCATGAGGCAGTGCCCTCTCCTCCAGCTTCGGGTTGAGCCGCCGCATGCCGCCGCCTTATCAGACATGCCTGATCGCCAGAGGAATGCCTGAACTCGAAGGATGCCTTCGGTTTTGGCCTCGAGGCGTGTGGTGTGCTTTCAGAGCATGGGCTTCGGTCCTTTGGTGCAGGGCTCGGTAAGGCTGTAAAAGGCCTCGACGTGTTCAATGTACATGAGTCACATGATGCTGCCAGTTTCACTTCTCTGGTCACGCGCCTTGCTCGTAGCGGTAGCAGTGGAACTGAAGTAGCTTTCGAGGTGACCTCCCGAACCCTTCCATAGTGCCATGGCGGCGCCGGCGCAGCCAGCTCTCGAGATCAAGGTTCACCGTCACGGATGGGAAGAGCAGTACTCTGATCGGGGGACAGGGGCAAGGCAAGACTTGACCACCTGGCGACCGAAAGACCCTCTGGACCCGAATCACTTTCGTGTCTCCCACACTGCCACCAACTCCCGCCACCCCCCTTGTGCTGAGCCACTCGTCGTGACACCACTCAGTGAAGGTTGCTTGGCAAAGCCGCTGTACTGTGAGTGCGTCTGGACTGACGAGCGCACGAAGGGCAGTCGCGATGGGCAACTTTGGAGACCCGTGCCCCCTCCGGGGTTTGTTGCTCTGAGTGATATGGGTGTCCACATGGACAATCGTGGCATCTCGCCGGGCACACGTAAGCCTGCGCATGAGATCGACCCATGGTTTCGCTGTGTGAAGGACACTCTGGTTGCCCCTACTGGTCGCACGGCAAAGCTGTGGACTGACGCCGGCTCCCGTGGGAAATATGATGGGGGTGTGTGGATGATCGCTGACTCTGATGGATTTGCATGGATTTGCAGCGGGGTCTGGAAAGACCTACGAGGGCGGAGTGCGACATCAGGAGTACAAGCTCATTTAGCTTGGTCACCTCTGACCTCAAAAAGCTTCTTTCAGCCTTCCTGCAACAGGCGAGCTTCCTGAGTCCCTTAAGGCGTAACTCGAGCAGTTTCAAGTTAGAGGCGTTTTCAAAACGTGGTCCGGCCTATCAAGAAGAATGCCAGTTGCGCTGCTGATTTTTTTAAATGTCTTGGTCGCCCGTCTCATGAACCGGATGGGCAACTGCCAACAGTGAAAGTTCAGAGTCGAGAGAGACGGCGCTGCACTTGCCTGCTACAGCACCTGCAATATCTTGCAATGCTCAGATCCACCCTCGTGGATGCCAGAGGCCGAAGGAGTTCGAAGAGCTGCAGGAGGTGGGGATGTTGTTGCAACCCAGCGCCTGCCTTGCTTCTGCGGTTTGCTCTCTTGGCGAATGTGCCTCCTCTGGCGCTTTGCGGTTTGCGAACAATGCGTGGACACGTTTTTCGGAACAGCGGTTTCCGCAAAACTGAGAGTGTGGCTATGAGTTGCTGATGTTTGTGGGTTGAAGCACATGAGCTGGCTGTCCAGGAAGCAAACATGCAGGATGTCGTCATATGTCATCTGCAGGCCTGCAGACCTTCGACAAACGCAGCGCCGGGTATCAACGCTTTCAAGCCTGGACCATGTAAGACACCGGCCGTTCTGAAGGTCCCTTGATGGAGCAGATGGATCTCTGACATACTCTGATAGCTGCTGTCGTTCCGAGCGGTGCCAGGCCTGGGCCTGCCATGCTCGACCATGCTCGCCCGGCACCAAGAATAGCGGCTCAATAGCGTGTGGCTGCGTATATGAGTCATGCAGAGGATGCTCAGCAGCCGAAAGCATGAGGCAGTGCCCTCTCCTCCAGCTTCGGGTTGAGCCGCCGCATGCCGCCGCCTTATCAGACATGCCTGATCGCCAGAGGAATGCCTGAACTCGAAGGATGCCTTCGGTTTTGGCCTCGAGGCGTGTGGTGTGCTTTCAGAGCATGGGCTTCGGTCCTTTGGTGCAGGGCTCGGTAAGGCCATGAGTCACATGATGCTGCCAGTTTCACTTCTCTGGTCACGCGCCTTGCTCGTAGCGGTAGCAGTGGAACTGAAGTAGCTTTCGAGGTGACCTCCCGAACCCTTCCATAGTGCCATGGCGGCGCCGGCGCAGCCAGCTCTCGAGATCAAGGTTCACCGTCACGGATGGGAAGAGCAGTACTCTGATCGGGGGACAGGGGCAAGGCAAGACTTGACCACCTGGCGACCGAAAGACCCTCTGGACCCGAATCACTTTCGTGTCTCCCACACTGCCACCAACTCCCGCCACCCCCCTTGTGCTGAGCCACTCGTCGTGACACCACTCAGTGAAGGTTGCTTGGCAAAGCCGCTGTACTGTGAGTGCGTCTGGACTGACGATCGCACGAAGGGCAGTCGCGATGGGCAACTTTGGAGACCCGTGCCCCCTCCGGGGTTTGTTGCTCTGAGTGATATGGGTGTCCACATGGACAATCGTGGCATCTCGCCGGGCACACGTAAGCCTGCGCATGAGATCGACCCATGGTTTCGCTGTGTGAAGGACACTCTGGTTGCCCCTACTGGTCGCACGGCAAAGCTGTGGACTGACGCCGGCTCCCGTGGGAAATATGATGGGGGTGTGTGGATGATCGCTGACTCTGATGGATTTGCAGCGGGGTCTGGAAAGACCTACGAGGGCGGAGTGCGACATCAGGAGTACAAGCTCATTTAGCTTGGTCACCTCTGACCTCAAAAAGCTTCTTTCAGCCTTCCTGCAACAGGCGAGCTTCCTGAGTCCCTTAAGGCGTAACTCGAGCAGTTTCAAGGTAGAGGCGTTTTCAAAACGTGGTCCGGCCTATCAAGAAGAATGCCAGTTGCGCTGCTGATTTTTTTAAATGTCTTGGTCGCCCGTCTCATGAACCGGATGGGCAACTGCCAACAGTGAAAGTTCAGAGTCGAGAGAGACGGCGCTGCACTTGCCTGCTACAGCACCTGCAATATCTTGCAATGCTCAGATCCACCCTCGTGGATGCCAGAGGCCGAAGGAGTTCGAAGAGCTGCAGGAGGTGGGGATGTTGTTGCAACCCAGCGCCTGCCTTGCTTCTGCGGTTTGCTCTCTTGGCGAATGTGCCTCCTCTGGCGCTTTGCGGTTTGCGAACAATGCGTGGACACGTTTTTCGGAACAGCGGTTTCCGCAAAACTGAGAGTGTGGCTATCCGTTGCTGACGTTTGTGGGTTGAAGCGCATGAGCTGGCTGTCCAGGAAGCAAACATGCATGATGTCGTCATCTGTCATCTGCAGGTCTGCAAACCTTCGACAAACGCAGCGCCGGAAATCAACAAGCCTGGATCATGTCAGACACCGGCCGTTCTGAAGGTCCCTTGATGGAGTAGATGGATCTCTGATACCAGGCCTGGGCCTGCCATGCTCGACCATGCTCGCCCGGCACCAAGAATAGCGGCTCAATAGCGTGTGGCTGCGTATATGAGTCATGCAGAGGATGCTCAGCAGCCGAAAGCATGAGGCAGTGCCCTCTCCTCCAGCTTCGGGTTGAGCCGCCGCATGCCGCCGCCTTATCAGACATGCCTGATCGCCAGAGGAATGCCTGAACTCGAAGGATGCCTTCGGTTTTGGCCTCGAGGCGTGTGGTGTGCTTTCAGAGCATGGGCTTCGGTCCTTTGGTGCAGGGCTCGGTAAGGCTGTAAAAGGCCTCGACGTGTTCAATGTACATGAGTCACATGATGCTGCCAGTTTCACTTCTCTGGTCACGCGCCTTGCTCGTAGCGGTAGCAGTGGAACTGAAGTAGCTTTCGAGGTGACCTCCCGAACCCTTCCATAGTGCCATGGCGGCGCCGGCGCAGCCAGCTCTCGAGATCAAGGTTCACCGTCACGGATGGGAAGAGCAGTACTCTGATCGGGGGACAGGGGCAAGGCAAGACTTGACCACCTGGCGACCGAAAGACCCTCTGGACCCGAATCACTTTCGTGTCTCCCACACTGCCACCAACTCCCGCCACCCCCCTTGTGCTGAGCCACTCGTCGTGACACCACTCAGTGATGGTTGCTTGGCAAAGCCGCTGTACTGTGAGTGCGTCTGGACTGACGAGCGCACGAAGGGCAGTCGCGATGGGCAACTTTGGAGACCCGTGCCCCCTCCGGGGTTTGTTGCTCTGAGTGATATGGGTGTCCACATGGACAATCGTGGCATCTCGCCGGGCACACGTAAGCCTGCGCATGAGATCGACCCATGGTTTCGCTGTGTGAAGGACACTCTGGTTGCCCCTACTGGTCGCACGGCAAAGCTGTGGACTGACGCCGGCTCCCGTGGGAAATATGATGGGGGTGTGTGGATGATCGCTGACTCTGACTCTGATGGATTTGCAGCGGGGTCTGGAAAGACCTACGAGGGCGGAGCGCCTCTGACCTCAAAAAGCTTCTTTCAGCCTTCCTGCAACAGGCGAGCTTCCTGAGTCCCTTAAGGCGTAACTCGAGCAGTTTCAAGTTAGAGGCGTTTTCAAAACGTGGTCCGGCCTATCAAGAAGAATGCCAGTTGCGCTGCTGATTTTTTTTAATGTCTTGGTCGCCCGTCTCATGAACCGGATGGGCAACTGCCAACAGTGAAAGTTCAGAGTCAACAGAGACGGCGCTGCACTTGTCGGCTTGTCATGCAATATTGCAGTGTGATAGTCCGTGACGCCCAGAGATATGACGCTCTTGTGTTAACCAAGGCAATGTGATTGATTATCCATGCTATGTGCCAGCGGGGCCCACCAGAGGGGGCTATGAAATCCTTGCTTCAACCCATGCCCCATGCAGTGAAACCGAGAGCTGTGAAACTCATGTCCGCGCCTGGAATTGCCTGGAGCTTTGAGAAGCCACTAGTGATGGTGAATCATTGATGGCATTTCGAGTCGAAACGCCTCGGCTGTCGTTTCCCAGCGCTTCCCAGCTGCGCCATGGCCCGCGCGAACATGGACATCAGTGTCCGCTTGTCCAGGGCCTTCGAGGAGAGCTACTCCGACCGCGGGACAGGGGCCTGCCAGGACATGTCTTGGCGCCACAGGCCAGGTCCGAGAAACTGGTGCCAAAGGTTTTCAACCATGGGGTAGCTAGGAGGTTCTGTGGCTCGAGTTTCCGGCCCTGACCAGGATCATGGAGGGGTCCGATGAGAAGCGTCTGACATGCGAAGACTATGGAGCTGAGGTGGGGAGCTGATGGGCTCAGGGCTAAAAAGCTTATAGCTGATTAATTTTGCAAGAGCCTTATTGTAGGAGCAACACTTCTCGTCGAAGTACCACAATCTGCAGAATGCACATCGGAACCCACGCAAGCCACCCCGCGGCTTGGCCGCCGCTGTGAGGGGCGTGGACGGTGCTGCCCTGGCAAGCCGCGACGGTTCGTGCGCACATGGACCGACACGGGCACCAAAGGTGTCAGGGACGGCAATCAGTGATGGTTGCTTGGCAAAGCCGCTGTACTTTGAGTGCGTCTGGACTGACGAGCGCACGAAGGGCAGTCGCGATGGGCCACTTTGGAGACCCGTGCCCCCTCCGGAGTATGTTGCTCTGAGTGATATGGCCGTCCGCATGGACAATCGTGGCATCTCGCCGGGCACACGTAACCTGCGCATGAGATCGACCCATGGTTTCGCTGTGTGAAGGACACTCTGGTTGCCCCTACTGGTCGCACGGCAAAGCTGTGGACTGACGCCGGCTCCCGTGGGAAATATGATGGGGGTGTGTGGATGATCGCTGACTCTGACTCTGATGGATTTGCAGCGGGGTCTGGAAAGACCTACGAGGGGGGAGTGCGACATCAGGAGTACAAGCTCATTTAGCTTGGTCGCCTCTGACCTCAAAAAGCTTCTTTCAGCCTTCCTGCAACAGGCGAGCTTCCTGAGTCCCTTAAGCCGTAACTCGAGCAGTTTCAAGCTAGAGGCGTTTTCAAAACGTGGTCCAGCCTATCAAGAAGAATGCCAGTTGCGCTGCTGATTCTTTTTAATGTCTTGGTCGCCCGTCTCATGAACCGGATGGGCAACTGCCAACAGTGAAAGTTCAGAGTCAACAGAGACGGCGCTGCACTTGTCGGCTTGTCATGCAATATTGCAGTGTGATAGTCCGTGACGCCCAGAGATATGACGCTCTTGTGTTAACCAAGGCAATGTGATTGATTATCCATGCTATGTGCCACTCGGGGCCCACCAGAGGGGGCTATGAAATCCTTGCTTCAACCCATGCCCCATGCAGTGAAACCGAGAGCTGTGAAACTCATGTCCGCGCCTGGAATTGCTTGGAGCTTTGAGAAGCCACTAGTGATGGTGAATCATTGATGGCATTTCGAGTCGAAACGCCTCGGCTGTCGTTTCCCAGCGCTTCCCAGCTGCGCCATGGCCCGCGCGAACATGGACATCAGTGTCCGCTTGTCCAGGGCCTTCGAGGAGAGCTACTCCGACCGCGGGACAGGGGCCCGCCAGGACATGTCTTGGCGCCACAGGCCAGGTCCGAGAAACTTGTGCCAAAGGTTTTCAACCATGGGGTAGCTAGGAGGTTCTGTGGCTCGAGTTTCCGGCCCTGACCAGGATCATGGAGGGGTCCGATGAGAAGCGTCTGACATGCGAAGACTATGGAGCTGAGGTGGGGAGCTGATGGGCTCAGGGCTAAAAAGCTTATAGCTGATTAATTTTGCAAGAGCCTTATTGTAGGAGCAACACTTCTCGTCGAAGTACCACAATCTGCAGAATGCACATCGGAAACCACGCAAGCCACCCCGCGGCTTGGCCGCCGCTGTGAGGGGCGTGGACGGTGCTGCCCTGGCAAGCCGCGACGGTTCGTGCGCACATGGACCGACACGGGCACCAAAGGTGTCAAGGACGGCAATCAGTGATGGTTGCTTGGCAAAGCCGATGTACTTTGAGTGCGTCTGGACTGACGAGCGCACGAAGGGCAGTCGCGAAGGGCAACTTTGGAGAACCGTGCCCCCTCCGGAGTATGTTGCTCTGAGTGATATGGCCGTCTGCATGGACAATCGTGGCATCTCGCCGGGCACACGTAACCTGCGCATGAGATCGACCCATGGTTTCGCTGTGTGAAGGACACTCTGGTTGCCCCTACTGGTCGCACGGCAAAGCTGTGGACTGACGCCGGCTCCCGTGGGAAATATGATGGGGGTGTGTGGATGATCGCTGACTCTGACTCTGATGGATTTGCAGCGGGGTCTGGAAAGACCTACGAGGGGGGAGTGCGACATCAGGAGTACAAGCTCATTTAGCTTGGTCGCCTCTGACCTCAAAAAGCTTCTTTCAGCCTTCCTGCAACAGGCGAGCTTCCTGAGTCCCTTAAGCCGTAACTCGAGCAGTTTCAAGCTAGAGGCGTTTTCAAAACGTGGTCCGGCTTATCAAGAAGAATGCCAGTTGCGCTGCTGATTTTTTTAATGTCTTGGTCGCCCGTCTCATGAACCGGATGGGCAACTGCCAACAGTGAAAGTTCAGAGTCAACAGAGACGGCGCTGCACTTGTCGGCTTGTCATGCAATATTGCAGTGTGATAGTCCGTGACGCCCAGAGATATGACGCTCTTGTGTTAACCAAGGCAATGTGATTGATTATCCATGCTATGTGCCACTCGGGGCCCACCAGAGGGGGCTATGAAATCCTTGCTTCAACCCATGCCCCATGCAGTGAAACCGAGAGCTGTGAAACTCATGTCCGCGCCTGGAATTGCCTGGAGCTTTGAGAAGCCACTAGTGATGGTGAATCATTGATGGCATTTCGAGTCGAAACGCCTCGGCTGTCGTTTCCCAGTGCTTCCCAGCTGCGCCATGGCCCGCGCGAACATGGACATCAGTGTCCGCTTGTCCAGGGCCTTCGAGGAGAGCTACTCCGACCGCGGGACAGGGGCCCGCCAGGACATGTTTGTTTGGCGCCACAGGCCAGGTCCGAGAAACTGGTGCCAAAGGTTTTCAAGTCTTGCTGAAACGTGTGCTGGACCATGGGGTAGCTATAGGAGGTTCTGTGGCTCGAGTATCCGGCCCTGACCAGGATCATGGAGGGGTCCGATGAGAAGCGCATCCTCTACGTGGCCACCAACTCACGCGAGCCACCCCGCGGCCTGGCCGCCGCTGTGAGGGGCGTGGACGGTGCTGCCCTGGCCAAGCCGCTACGGTTCGTGTGCATATGGACCAACATGGGCACCCGAGGTTTCAGGGACGGCTCGCTGTGGCGGCCTGAAGCTCCGGAGGGCTACGTGGCACTCAGTGACGTGGCGATTCACATGAACAATCATGGCCTCAAGCCTGGCGTCACCAAGCAGCCCGACGATATCGATAAACACTTCCGCTGCGTCCACAAGTCCTTCGTGGAAAGCACGGAGCTTGGGAACGTGATTTGGACCGACGCTGGCACTTCAGGGCGTTACGACGGCCGTGTGCACGGGCTTCGGGGCTCGCCTGGGATGATTGCCTGCCACCACCTGCCCGCAAAGCAGCAGCAGCATCGCTTGGCAGTGTGGGTGACTTGCCAAGAGGATCCGGCCAGGACCGACTGCGAACTCTCAGAGGCCGTGCTCCCTGTACGGGTCACCTGTGAAGTCGCCTGGTGCCCGCTGCATGATGTTCCACAAGAGTCGTGTGCCCATTGCCAACAGCAAGTGGAAGATCTGGACCACGCAGCACGCAACGGCCACCTGGTGCTACCTCGCAAGGAGCTTTGTGTGCGGCTCCTCAGCGGGGAGCACCTGCGTGTGCCCTTCTGCTCCTGCGACACCGTCCTTGACGTCAGGACGAAACTGGCTCTCCTCAAGCGCGTCAAACAGAGCTACATCAAGCTTGTGCTCGAAGACGACCTGAACGAAGTGCATGGTGAAGACCCTATTGAGCCGCGTGAGGGCAGCTGTTTATGCGCGATTATTGTTGGACAGTAGCATTTCCTGCAGCTTATATGTGCAGTCCTGGGACAGCGCTTCCTGCGTGATCCTGCCAAGAACATGGCCAGTGTCGCTGCAGATGGTTGCGCTGCTGATTTTTTTTAATGTCTTGGTCGCCTGTCTCATGAACCGGATGGGCAACTGCCAACAGTGAAAGTTCAGAGTCAAGAGAGACGGCGCTGCACTTGTCCGCATGCTGCAGCGCAATGCTCAGAGCCACCCTCGTGGATGCCAGAGGCCGAAGGAGTTCGAAGAGCTGCAGGAGGTGGGGATGTTGTTGCAACCCAGCGCCTGCGGTGCTTCTGCGGGTTGCTCTTTTGGCAAATGTGCCTCCTCTGGCGCGTGCAGTTTGCGGACAATGCGTGGACACGTTTTTCGGAACAGCGGTGATCGGCATCAAAAATCAATAACATGCACTATTACACCATCATGCTCTATTGCACTATTATACACCATGGCAATATGACAATTGCAACCTGGTTAATTCTATAGGATTCTTAGGCGTTGGGTTTTGTGAAGGATCTGGCCGGACTACAGGGAGGAGAGAGTATAGAGAGAGAGAATATAGGGAGAGATCACGAATAGAGAGAGAGAATAGAGAGAAAGAATAAAGAGAGAGA
>CAJNDS010001000.1:0-43204 GCA_905221605.1 Symbiodinium natans
TCGGACCGAAACGTATCCTCCTCTTCCAAGAAATGCTTCAAGACATTCAATATGATGATATGGGCGTGGTGCAGGAGCTCATTCAGGGAGCCACGCTCACAGGCCCTATCCCAGTGACAGGAGTTTTGGATGCGAAACTGAAGCCAGCCAGGATGGACATTGAACAACTTGTGGACATGTCTGACCAGGTGTGTGAACAGATTTTCGCCAGGACAATATCCAGTGGTGATAGAAACATGGACACGCTGTTGTGGGAGAAAACGTTAGAGGAGGTTGAGAAGGGTCACCTCGCAGGACCTTTCGACGTTCGCCATCTCCCCAAAGGCTGTTTGGTGACCCGTTTCCCTCTGATGCAGGGAGGCAAACTCCGACCTATCGACAACTACTCTTCCAGTCTCATTAACGACACGGTTACCGTCTCCGAGAAACCTGTTACACATTCAATTGACGAGATCGCACTCCTAATTTCCAAGCTATCGAAGGCAGCTAGAAAAAAAGGATTGTTGGAACTCTTCGGGAAGACGGCTGACCTGAAAAGCGCCTATCGACAGTTGGCCATTTCAGATGAGAGTTTAAGATTTTCATACTTGGCAGTGTACGACCCGTTTGAGGGGAAGCCCAAATTATTCCAGCAACTGGCGGTACCTTTTGGTTCCACGAAAGCAGTATACTTCTTTTTGAGGGTTGCGAGGGCTCTTTGGACGATCCTGGTGAAAGGAGCCAGAATCCCTACGACGAATTACTTTGACGACTTTGTTCTCCTCGCATTGAGCGGTGACAGGAGTTCATGTGGGTATACCTTTGATGAGGTCATGAAACTGTTGGGTTGGAAGCTGTCATCAGACAAGACTACGGAGTGGAGCACAAGTTTCGAAGCTTTGGGCGTTTTGTTTGAGCTGGACCAAACAGGGACAGGGGTCCTGAAAGTTAAGAACACCGAACGAAGGCGTCGAGAGTTGGTCACAGCCATCAGAGGTCACCTGGAGAATGGTTTGATGGGTCAGAAGGAGGCCTTGCAACTGAGGGGCCGATTACAGTTTGCACAAGCTCAGTTCTTCGGAAGGTTAGGCAGGAGGTGTCTGGTTGAGATCACGAGACATGCCTATGGTGGGAGGCGGAAAATTCCGGGATACACTAAAGACCTTTTGGAAGAGTTCTGCAAGTTCTTAGACGCTGCTCAGCCTAGGCTAGTGGGACAGGTGTCGTGCAGATCGTTTATGATACTCACCGATGCAGCCTTCGAAACCGAGACAAGGTCTGGTGGATTAGGTGGTGTGCTCCTTACGGGGAGTGGGACAGCGCTGTCATTCTTCAGTGTTCCGATCTCGGAAATCCAGACTCAAGTGCTATCTATGGAGGATGAGCAAACTATTATCTATGAGCTGGAAATGCTTGGGGTTTTGGTTGGTTTGAAGTTGCTAACAGGCCAGACTGCAGCCTTTGCTGAATCGTATTCCCAGCATGGAGCGACTGCTGGAACTGGGGTAATCGTCTACCTCGACAATGATGCGGCCCGACACGCCTACATCTCGGGATCTGCTAAGAAAGGAGTTGCTGGAATGTTGGTGGATGAAGCAAACTTCCTGGAATATGTTCACGGATTTCTACCGTGGTATGCAAGAGTTGCCTCCCCAGCGAATCTTGCAGATCAACCTTCAAGGTTCCAACTTGATTTGGTTAGGAAGTTAGGATTCAAGGACGAATCGCATGAAGCGAGGAGGATCGTTTCGGCAATTGTGAAGAGGGCCTCGAAACTGAAGGTTTGACACATGGCTCAGGTGAATGGGGAAAGGAGCCCTGTGTCTCACAGGACATTTCGAGACTCAACAACAGTCTTGGGTCTTACAGGAGGGATCGAGATCCAACCAGCCGTGCTCGGTACTGTTTCCCCACAACGTGAAAAGATTCGAACGAGAGCGAGTGATGTGAGCAGAATGCATGTTGCTTGATGAAGATTGTGTCATGCTTGAAGTGTTCAAACACGACATGACATTTCATAACAAGCACGGTTTTGAACAATAAGTATCGTTCTTCGAATGCCTGGAGAAGATAGAGCTTTATTGTTCAAAGGAAACAACATCAAAATGTTGTGGTGAACAAAACATTTGCTTGTTGTTTCAGTGCTTGCCTTTTTGCACAACTTATTTCCAACGCTTGATCAGTTTTATGCTTGTTCATGCAGGATTTGTATTTACTTATACACCCGTCGCAGCGGGACCTCTCAGAGGGCAGGATGCCCGGAAAGTGCTCTTAGAAGCTGATAGATTGCTTTCGAAAAACCCACCCTCGCCGCCCTTGTAATCTAATGTAAACGTTTTCGCAACCACGTCAGGAGAGGACTCGTGTGCATACGAAGTCTCCGGTAAGGGACCAGGCAGCTCAATGAGCGTGTGCAATAAGGAACCCTTGTTAGTGCGGGCCTTACTTCATGTGGTGACAGTTCCGCTTATTTGCTTGACGCATAAAGGCTCGAGTCTTGCTCTTTTCATCGCTGTACTTTTCTCAGCACTCTTCATGGCGCGGTCGTTGACGCGCGATCAGCTAAATGATTTTCGGGTGTGGCTTCACTCTTTGAATATGGATTCCCTCATGAAGGTGGCTGAGGTATTGGACGACCTCATGGCAGACCGTGAGATGCGGCAACAGGAGGCTGTTGCAGCTCGTCAGTCTCAGTGGCAGTTTGTGAACCCTGAACCTGGCTTGGAGCAACCAAGTGAAGCTGCCTCGTCAAGCTCTCAGAGACAGCCAGAAACTTCTTGAACTGTCGTTCTGAACCACATGGATATCCTGTTCAGGCCGTCACACTTAGGCCGAACCTGTGAGAGGCCGTGAGTTAGCTGTATTTTCCTCTCGAAGGGGAAAGGAGCCCTGTGTCTCACAGGACATTTCGAGACTCAACAACAGTCTTGGGTCTTACAGGAGGGATCGAGATCCAACCAGCCGTGCTCGGTACTGTTTCCCCACAACGTGAAAAGATTCGAACGAGAGCGAGTGATGTGAGCAGAATGCATGTTGCTTGATGAAGATTGTGTCATGCTTGAAGTGTTCAAACGCGACATGACATTTCATAACAAGCACGGTTTTGAACAATAAATGGGCACGATGTCAGGTGGGATTTGTGAGATTTCTTCAGGTCACTTGCAGTGAACACGGAGAGCAACTTTTGCGCAGCTTTGCAGTTCTCGAATGTGATTCAGGAAGCAAGATTACCCCCCACCCCATAGAATCTTAGCGTAGATGTTGCAGGATTGGTGCACGAGGGATGGTACACATGTAGCGGAGTCGTGTCTTCCCCGGTTTAAAAACCATTGTATATTTAAAACGGGCTCACCTCGACTCCGCTGCCGTTCTAAGGGGAATTCCACTTTGGAAGGACTCCGCCGACTCCGCTTACATGAACTCCACCGACTCCGCCCACACATGGAACTCGGATGCTTTTTTCAGTAGCTTCTGCGGCGCTGAACTTGGCGTCGGAACTTATGTCAAGAATTGAGACGTCCGACCCGGACCTCCCAGGTTGCCAGTTGGCTCAGAGAATTGCTGACGGCTGCAGAAATCGTGAGGGTTTTGCGCAATCAGCCGCCGGTCAGTGATGTAGCGCGCCGAAACTTGTGAGTTTAACTTCGCAGATGGTGTGTCCCAAAATCTCAACCTGCTGGGTCCGGAGACGGGGTCGTCAGGCGGCCTCCTGGAAGGCATGTGGGGCCCCATTTTGGGGCCGCCTGAAGTCACTTTTCTTTTGCAGACGGCCCCAAAAGTGGGGCCGCCCAGATTCAGCTCTGGGTCAAAATTTAGCCCCAGAAGTGGGGCCCAGATTTCCCATACAGGCCAGATGATGGACGCTGAGTCCTCGTGTCGTTCCTACTTCCTCTCATTTACAATTGAGCGTCAGTCCGGCGTGACCGTCGGTTCACGTCTGGCGCGGCGTCGGCTGACGATTAACGGATCGACCGTGAACCTAGGGGGACTGCGCTGGACGTCTCAAAAAATGTGTCAGTTTGGGGTGCATAAAGTATCGTTCTTCGAATGCCTGGAGAAGATAGAGCTTTATTGTTCAAAGGAAACAACATCAAAATGTTGTGGTGAACAAAACATTTGCTTGTTGTTTCAGTGCTTGCCTTTTTGCGCAACTTATTTCCAACGCTTGATCAGTTTTATGCTTGTTCATGCAGGATTTGTATTTACTTATACACCCGTCGCAGCGGGACCTCTCAGAGGGCAGGATGCCCGGAAAGTGCTCTTAGAAGCTGATAGATTGTTTTCGAAAAAAGGGGGGGTTAGCTTGAGCCATGGCAGATGGTGCAGCTTCGGAGCCCCAGACACCGTCCTCTAGTGGGACTGGCACAGTCAGTTTGGTGCATCGGCATGTGGTTGATGTGCATGCTATGTGTGAAAGGCATCAAGATGAACTTGGTGAACTCAGTCGAGCCCTTGAAGACATATCCAGTCGCTTGCGTGTGTTGGAAGCACGTGTTCAACAAAGTGATGCACGCTTATCTTGGCTGGAGTCGTTCGTGAGACGTTTTCGATCAGCTTTCCATGCTCTTTTTCAATGAGCTGGAGACAGTATGAGCCTGGCCCTGAGTGCTGCTCCTTTCTTTTCGCAGTGTTTATGTGGAGCAGGGACACGTGTTTTGCACCTCGTGTTTTTCTTTGAGGCTCGAAGTGCTTCAGGGGGTTGGTACTTATGACTGCCCTCAGGGATTCGTTAGCCCGTCATATTGACGAGAATCATCCCATGGAAGACTCCACTGTGGAGACTCATGCAGATCGTCCTTTCAGCTTCTGTGAATATGATAGAGTTGCTTTGTGGGAGATTGATACGAAAATTATGGAACATCATTCTCGTCTTCGCCGATGTTTACAACACATTGCATCTTTGGAAGGTGACATTCGCAAGGCTCGCGAGTCGTTTTTGACGTTTCAGAGTCAGCAACAGACATCAACGTCAGTTCTTGGCTGTGATGTCGAACAGCTCTTTCAGGCGATCCACGCTTTGCGACGCATGGTTGAGCTGCAGTTTGATTTACTTAGGCACCTTCAGGAGTCATTCCGACTTCATGCAGACATGATGGTGTGGTCCCTGACGATCGCGGGGATCAGGATGTACAACCGGGAGCCCATGCCTCCACCTCAGTTCCCATCGTTAGCGATTCGCATGAGGCATTTCAGGCCTGGCCGGAGGCCTGGTCCGTACTCACCATGACTGGTGAATTCGAGACAGATGTGACTGTCCATAGACGAAACCTTGTCAGAAAGGGCAAGAGAAAACAGCGCATCGGTTTGACTTTGGCCGAATGCTGGCAAACCTTATATGTTCGAGCACTTGTAGAGACCATTTTTACTCATGTTATTCTGGTTAACATCAGGATACCTGTAATACCGTTGGATCGTGGCGTCTGCGATGTTGGCGGCCCTGAGCTCAGAGTGCTTGATACATTCGGGTGCAGATCTCGCCTCGGGCCTAGTTGCCTGTTGTCGAGGCTTTGTGTTGGGTACTTTGTTTTGGTTAGAGGAGAAGTGCATTTGTTTGGTAACCTCACGACAAATGACAGACGTATGTGCGTCGAGATGCAGTGCAGTGTTGGAGAATCGTTTTGGGACTTGTTTTCTGTGCAAGCTTGATCACACGACCTAGGTCGTGTTTTCGATTCTGAGCCGAAAGCTCGAGCCAGAAGTGCTCTCACGAGAAGTATAGAGCCCAAGAGGGCCGGGCGAGAAGGGCCGTGCAGCCACGTGACGTGTATCAACACGGAAAGGAAGGATCAGCACCGCAGAGTATCGGTGGTAGGCACAGATGTGGTCATTGCAGCAAGTGTTCGTGAATTATTTGTTTTTCTTTGGCCCAAAACCTTAGTTCGTGGCGAGACTCGCCGGGGCATTTTTGTGCAGGAGCACGGAACCTGTGACACGAAGGCAGGTGCCTGGTGGGTCAGATGTACCCATGGCCTTTGATGCCACCTTTTGGGACGGATTCCCGGGGCAGACGCCGTAGGCGCCGTAGCAGCTCAGACTCGCGCTCAAGAGAGCGAACGAGAGATCGTTCAAGGGGTCGGCGTGGGTCCAGGAGGACGGAACGCAGCCGTGGGAGCACCCCACCCCGCCGCGAAACGGCGCCACCACCCATGCCACCACCACCCGCATTGCCTATGGCAAGCCCAGGGCATGTATGGCAACAGGTGCCGGTGATGCAGCAACCGGCCTTGATCGGACCAGGTATCAATGTGCAAGAGACACCCTCCAGTTGGAGAGACAGTTGGAAGTCTCAGTCTCAATGGAAGAAACCCCAACGGCCATGGAACAAGTGGCAGAGTGAGAATTGGAAGAAAAGCAAGCCTCAGGACAGGCCTGCTGCGAGTTATGATGTTAAGGAGGCCACACCTGAGGAAATCAAGGACAAGAGGAGCTCTCCCTGGAAGATGAAGAAGCTGATGATGGGGAATACCTCAAAGCCCTATGGGAGTCGGCCAACACGGCAGCTTGGGCTGCCACGGATCGACCCCTCAGCGCACGGGAGTTGGTCGAGAGGGGGCAGCTTGAGCCCTGGTGGAAGTACCCGTGGAACAAGATCGCGGCCCAATTTGCCGAAGCCTCGGAGTACAAGCCCCATATGTCCCACCTTTCGGTGCCTGATGCAGTTGCTGGCAGAATGGCCACGATTATGGGGGCCTTCCGGCATTACGGACGTCCATTGGAGGGCGATGGTGATCTTGCCCAGAAGGTTGGGCCGGAGATGTTCACTTTTGATGTCCCGGGCCAGAACGTTTTGTTCGTGGGATGCAACATCAAGGGGCCGAGCTTTGTCCATGACCCCAACTATGCTAACCAGGCCACGATGTGTCATGGCACAAGTTTTGCCTCGGTGATTGGCGTGGCCCAATGTGGAGAAATCACTGTGGGGGACAATCGTGAAGATGGTTTCCCGGCTTATGGATTTTCTGCTCGGGGTGCCCTAGTGGGGTACTCGAAAGATTCCATGGTGGCTGCTGTGAAGAAGACAGCGAGCCGGGCTAAGTCCCTCGGAGGGGCTATGTTGGTGGTGGAAGCCGAGCTCCCGGGGCCCACTCCTCAGGTGGAAGGTGGGCACGATTACCTCCACTCGGCATGCCGAGACTCGGGCTCTGTACGCTCGGGTGAGCATTTTCTGCTCTCGCCCAAGCATGTTGTGCTTCGCGGCATAGCAGTGGGGTGGCCTCGCTGACAGGGTGAGCCGGACCCTTAGTATGAACAGCACAGGATGCAGCGATCAGGCAGATCGGAAACAATTCAGTTTGCACATGTGAGTGTTTGCACATGTGAGTGTTGTGTCGCTGCACATGCATCCAATGCCCCAGCAGGGATAACTCACTTTGTTTTTCTGTGACAGATCGGCTCAGTATTCATGTAGCATCTGGGGATTGGCTGATTGGTATTCCTCGTCATGTCCGGTCGAGACCCCAGCTCCAGCGAGGCTGAATTGTTCTTTCGTAACCAGATCCATGCACGATCAGCTTTGCCCAGCCAGCCTTGGGAACAGCCTAGCATGTTGTGCATTTTTGACCCGATGAAGGCGATGTTCCCTCAAGGGTTGGGCGTGCCTTACCAGGGCGGGAGAACACAACCGATGACTGCCTTAACAGCTGGCACGCAGTCTTCGACAAGTATCGCAGATACAGCAACGTCGCATTGCCAGGCCTGGACTCGTGCAGTTAAGGCCCGTCGGGGAGCGAGCTCGCGAGACCGCCAGCACGAAGCTTATCAGAAGATTTTGCTCTTACTCCAATCCTTTGCTAGTTTCTTTGACTTGTGCACTCTCATGGAGGATGATACAGAGACTGGTCAGGACTCATTGCAGGCGATTCTGGCTGGCAAATCCCCAGCCACAGTTTTGAAGCATGTGGGGCCAATTCGCACATTTTGTGAATGGCTGGTAAAGTCAGGGAACCTTCCTCCTTTTCCTGAAAAGGTCGTTTGGTCTTTTGTCAACTGCGTCTTGAAGCTGCCCCGAACAGCTGCCACCACTTTGGATACGTGTCTAAAGGCCATCAAATGGAGTTATCATGCCCTGGGATTGCGGGTACGTCTTGAAGTTTTTCAGAGTGCACGTGTCAACGGACTGGTGGCTAAAGCTCTGGCCAACAAGAGTCCATGGGACCCGGCTCCCCCTCTGCAGGTACACGAGGTGTTGCAGCTTCATGCAATCGCTCAGGATGAGGGCATCTCCCTTATCGATAGATGTGGTGCAGTTCATTTTCTGGCCATGCTTTACGGCAGAGCTAGAGCTTCTGATGTTCGTTGTATTCAACCTTTGATTATTGACAAGAGTGGCGCGGATTGGAGTCACGGTTTCATTGAACTAGGTACCCTCCACCATAAAACTTCACGGCTTGATGCTCAGCAACGCCGAATCCTTCCCTTGGTGATTCCGGGAATTGGTATTGCGAAAGTCCCGTTGGGACAACTGCTGCTGGAGTTGAGAGATGAAGCTGGGTTGCTGAATGATGGGATTGATGTCCCTTTCCTGCCGGCCCCTCGGCCTGATGGGAGTTGGTCTTCGGACCCCCTGTCATCTAGTGAAGTGACCCGCTGGCTGCGTTTTCTACTTCCTCGTCCTGATTCAGAAAAGCCATTGTCTAGTCATTCTCTCAAGGCGACCACCCTCGTGTGGTGCTCCAAATTCGGCATGCTGAGGGAGACTAAGCGCGTTCTTGGTCATCACGCTGACGCTGCTACAGGATCAGACGCGGTGTACGGTCGGGAGCTGCAGAGTGCTGCGTTGCGCGAGTACATCATTATCCTGGAAGCGGTTGCGTCAGGAAAATTCTTTCCTGACCAAACTAGGAGCGGCCACTTTGCTCAAGGCTGGAACCGTCAAAAGATCATGGAGTCCGCGGCGGTTACACCTGGAGATGATGAAACCAGTCAGGGGGACACGCCCGACGATCAGGACGCTGCTTTGGCTGTAGTTTCAGACGCTTCTGATTCGGAGGAGGATAATTCGGTGAGCCCCTCCTACTGGGCTCACCCTACAAGTCAGGTCTTGCACAGAACCACACTTGGGTCTGCTTTGTTTTTGTGCGGTAGAGCTTTTGGCGATCACTACCGCCGCGTCCCTATGGTCAGGGCACATGCTTACCCTCAGTGTTCTAAATGTTTCTCTTAGAGCCACTTTCCCCTCATGGAGAGGTGGTGAGCACGAGCGTAGTTGGAAAATAGCAGGGTGAGTTTGCCGTCATGCCAGCTCGCGGACTCGGGTGTGAGGTCTCTGTTTGCGAGTGTTTGTTTGGCTCGTACAGCTTGTAGCGGCCATGACAAGTTCAGTGGACTCGGCCCCTTACTTCCTTCAGAGAGCAGAGGAGATTTTGTTAACCAAGCGGGTCGTTGATGCACTGACTGCTAAAGGGGTCAAAACCTTGGCTCAGTTGGCCTTTTGCGTGGGCCAGCCGGGGCAACTCCTGGCTCAATCGGATTTCGATACATGGAGCACAGCAGTACTGGCGGACCTTACGGTGGGCGAGAAGGCATCACTGAGACGGTTGATTCTTGAGGCCCAGACGATGTTGGTGGCCTCCCTTAAGGACATGGCAGAACCATCCGAGGGTGTTGCACCTAAGAAGGTGGGACTCGCTGAGCGTAATGCACGCATGGACCAGTTGCGCACTCAGCTTTCGGGGATTTCCCTGACCGGCCAGTTAGAGCCTAGTCATGCCTTGCTGGACATGACCGTTCAGCAGTGGGAAAACCGATGCCTTAAGTACATTGGCCCGGAAAAATGCCACAGCCGCGAGGAGGAAGTTCAGAACTTGAAGCCGTTGACCACCAGCCTTTCCCTCGAAGGGGGAAAACTCAAAGTTACGGAGTCTTCTGGCATGGAAGATCGTGATATAGAGGGATCCCTCCAGGTGCTAAACGCCCTTAGAAGACGGGGAGTTGCATATGCATTCGCCAGGCTGATTAGTTGGGACAAGCATGAGGCTTACGTCTCCTCTCTTTTCAAGTACCTCACCAAACCAGCTCAACAAGGTTACCGTAAGGTTTCCTTGAGGCAGATTCTGCGAGCTGACAAGTTGGCGTTCGCAAAGATGTCCGAGGCAGGAGCAGAGGTTCGTGCAGACGCATCAGGGACTTTGCCTTTGGATGCCAGGATTTCTTCGGTGCTGCAGGATTACGATTTGATCGTTGCGCTCCTTCCTTTGGGGGATTTTGAAGGTGGAGGAAAGTTGCGATTGGGAAAAGGCAACCGTAGTCATCCGTACGAGCATGCTCCGAACAAAGGTAAGCCGGGCAAGGGGAAGTCCTTTTGGAGCCCCAGGGGCTTCGAGTCATGGTCCGGAAAGGGCAAACCCTCGCCCAAGGGCAAGGAGAAGGCTGGCATAGGGAAAGGTTACGGGGCTGGCAAGTCGGAATGGCTACCCGAGGGCCTACGTTACCAGGGAGCGTCCGCATGGAACAAGAAGGGCAACAAGGTTTGCTATAGTTTCAACCTCGGCGGGTGCACGGACGCCAATTGTCAGAGGGGTGATCATGGTTGCATCATCTACAAGTGTGGTGGTGACCACCCGGTTACCAAGTGCCCGCTGAAGCCTAAAAAGCTGTGACTAGGTGATCCTGGTCTCGATGAGACTTCGCTGGCTCAGGATGTTGAGATGGTTCCTCAGGATGAATCCGTTAGTGGCGTCATCTCTGCTCCGAACCAGGAGGTCGGTATGGAGGCCTTACCTTCAGGTGCGGGATTGGAACCCGTATCTGCGGTTGGGGTTGCCGAAGGTTGTGAATGTGACATTGAATGTTCTTTTTCGATGGCTTCAATGCCGTCGGCCACGACACTGCCAGTTTTCCAAACCGGCGAGGAGACATCTTCTCGGAGCGAGCAGTGTTCTTCGGCTACAGAGCCGCAACAAGTTTTCTCGAATGAACAGCACGGGGGACCTACCCGTGCGATCCTTCAATGTTTTGCTGGGCAGGCCCGTGTGGCTGCAGCTCTGCTCGCGCAGGGTTATTTTGCTTATGGAGTGGATCGTGTTAAACACAAGTCCGCTATGGCACCTGTTTTGCAAATGGACCTGTCCTCTAGGACAGCTTGTGATTCTGTTCTTACTTGGTTGGACAAACGAAAGATTGCGGGGGTGCTGATTTGCATACCAAAGCTCACCTTGGACCCCATCTCTGCGGCATTTGTTTTCGCGGTTATCAATGGATGCCTCGACAGGGACTTGCCGTTAGTGGTCGAAGGCTCTTGCAAGTCCCCATTTTGGGATAATTTGAACCAACTTCCAGACGCTCAGCAAGCACCCCATTGGGTCGAAGTAGAGTGGGGATGCTGGGTCCCTGCGAATCAGCAGCGGAGTTTTGTGATGTCGAACCTTCCTGAAATCACCACGGTTAGGCGCGAAGGGCGAGAACCGGCAGGGAAGTCGACAACACTGGAGACATCCTCAGGGGCCTACCCCCGTGGTTTTGCGACTGCTTTGGCTGAGGTCTTCGCGGCTGGCGTCACAGCAAGAAAACTTCTGTGCCAAAACCCTTCTTTGGCCAATAAGGCCATCCGAGTGTCGGCCATGCACCAACCTCGGGGGCACTTGAATGAGGTCATGCCGGAATGGAAGGTGGTCGTCTATGTGCTGCTGACTGAGGACCCTTTCTCAGGACGTAAGCGTCTCAAGCAGGAATGGCGGATTCCGGATGGCATCCGAGTGTTGCCGGGGATGGCCGCCCTGCCGGTGGATTCCCAGCTTCTGTCGCGGACTCAGACAGGGGGGAACTTGAGCCCGCAGCTTCAGCAGGAAATGCAACAACTGGATGGCGCCTCAGTGCTGAGAGTGGGGATTCCTTGGGATCCGATTGAATTTATTGGAAAGGCAGCAAAGCTAGGACACCCTTATCATCAGCTGTCTAAATGCAACAAACCATTAGAGAAGTTGATTGAGCAACTTGTACATCGTCCAGGTTCGGTGAGATCCCAGAGAAAGTTTTACCTTGAGAAATGGGCTAGAAGAGCCAAAGAACTGGAGCCAGAGGAGGCACAGCTGAAGGCTGGTATGTCCACCCATCGAGGAGCGATCCTCGGACCGAAACGTATCCTCCTCTTCCAAGAAATGCTTCAAGACATTCAATATGATGATATGGGCGTGGTGCAGGAGCTCATTCAGGGAGCCACGCTCACAGGCCCTATCCCAGTGACAGGAGTTTTGGATGCGAAACTGAAGCCAGCCAGGATGGACATTGAACAACTTGTGGACATGTCCGACCAGGTGTGTGAACAGATTTTCGCCAGGACAATATCCAGTGGTGATAGAAACATGGACACGCTGTTGTGGGAGAAAACGTTAGAGGAGGTTGAGAAGGGTCACCTCGCAGGACCTTTCGACGTTCGCCATCTCCCCAAAGGCTGTTTGGTGAGTTCCCGTTTCCCTCTGATGCAGGGAGGCAAACTCCGACCTATCGACAACTACTCTTCCAGTCTCATTAACGACACGGTTACCGTCTCCGAGAAACCTGTTACACATTCAATTGACGAGATCGCACTCCTAATTACCAAGCTATCGAAGGCAGCTAGAAAAAAAGGACTGTTGGAACTCTTCGGGAAGACGGCTGACCTGAAAAGCGCCTATCGACAGTTGGCCATTTCAGATGAGAGTTTAAGATTTTCATACTTGGCAGTGTACGACCCGTTTGAGGGGAAGCCCAAATTATTCCAGCAACTGGCGGTACCTTTTGGTTCCACGAAAGCAGTATACTTCTTTTTGAGGGTTGCGAGGGCTCTTTGGACGATCCTGGTGAAAGGAGCCAGAATCCCTACGACGAATTACTTTGACGACTTTGTTCTCCTCGCATTGAGCGGTGACAGGAGTTCATGTGGGTATACCTTTGATGAGGTCATGAAACTGTTGGGTTGGAAGCTGTCATCAGACAAGACTACGGAGTGGAGCACAAGTTTCGAAGCTTTGGGCGTTTTGTTTGAGCTGGACCAAACAGGGACAGGGGTCCTGAAAGTTAAGAACACCGAACGAAGGCGTCGAGAGTTGGTCACAGCCATCAGAGGTCACCTGGAGAATGGTTTGATGGGTCAGAAGGAGGCCCTGCAACTGAGGGGCCGATTACAGTTTGCACAAGCTCAGTTCTTCGGAAGGTTAGGCAGGAGGTGTCTGGTTGAGATCACGAGACATGCCTATGGTGGGAGGCGGAAAATTCCGGGATACACTAAAGACCTTTTGGAAGAGTTCTGCAAGTTCTTAGACGCTGCTCAGCCCAGGCTAGTGGGACAGGTGTCGTGCAGATCGTTTATGATACTCACCGATGCAGCCTTCGAAACCGAGACAAGGTCTGGTGGATTAGGTGGTGTGCTCCTTACGGGGAGTGGGACAGCGCTGTCATTCTTCAGTGTTCCGATCTCGGAAATCCAGACTCAAGTGCTATCTATGGAGGATGAGCAAACTATTATCTATGAGCTGGAAATGCTTGGGGTTTTGGTTGGTTTGAAGTTGCTAACAGGCCAGACTGCAGCCTTTGCTGAATCGTATTCCCAGCATGGAGCGACTGCTGGAACTGGGGTAATCGTCTACCTCGACAATGATGCGGCCCGACACGCCTACATCTCGGGATCTGCTAAGAAAGGAGTTGCTGGAATGTTGGTGGATGAAGCAAACTTCCTGGAATATGTTCACGGATTTCTACCGTGGTATGCAAGAGTTGCCTCCCCAGCGAATCTTGCAGATCAACCTTCAAGGTTCCAACTTGATTTGGTTAGGAAGTTAGGATTCAAGGACGAATCGCATGAAGCGAGGAGGATCGTTTCGGCAATTGTGAAGAGGGCCTCGAAACTGAAGGTTTGACACATGGCTCAGGTGAATGGGGAAAGGAGCCCTGTGTCTCACAGGACATTTCGAGACTCAACAACAGTCTTGGGTCTTACAGGAGGGATCGAGATCCAACCAGCCGTGCTCGGTACTGTTTCCCCACAACGTGAAAAGATTCGAACGAGAGCGAGTGATGTGAGCAGAATGCATGTTGCTTGATGAAGATTGTGTCATGCTTGAAGTGTTCAAACACGACATGACATTTCATAACAAGCACGGTTTTGAACAATAAGTATCGTTCTTCGAATGCCTGGAGAAGATAGAGCTTTATTGTTCAAAGGAAACAACATCAAAATGTTGTGGTGAACAAAACATTTGCTTGTTGTTTCAGTGCTTGCCTTTTTGCACAACTTATTTCCAACGCTTGATCAGTTTTATGCTTGTTCATGCAGGATTTGTATTTACTTATACACCCGTCGCAGCGGGACCTCTCAGAGGGCAGGATGCCCGGAAAGTGCTCTTAGAAGCTGATAGATTGCTTTCGAAAAACCCACCCTCGCCGCCCTTGTAATCTAATGTAAACGTTTTCGCAACCACGTCAGGAGAGGACTCGTGTGCATACGAAGTCTCCGGTAAGGGACCAGGCAGCTCAATGAGCGTGTGCAATAAGGAACCCTTGTTAGTGCGGGCCTTACTTCATGTGGTGACAGTTCCGCTTATTTGCTTGACGCATAAAGGCTCGAGTCTTGCTCTTTTCATCGCTGTACTTTTCTCAGCACTCTTCATGGCGCGGTCGTTGACGCGCGATCAGCTAAACGATTTTCGGGTGTGGCTTCACTCTTTGAATATGGATTCCCTCATGAAGGTGGCTGAGGTATTGGACGACCTCATGGCAGACCGTGAGATGCGGCAACAGGAGGCTGTTGCAGCTCGTCAGTCTCAGTGGCAGTTTGTGAACCCTGCACCTGACTTGGAGCAACCAAGTGAAGCTGCCTCGTCAAGCTCTCAGAGACAGCCAGAAACTTCTTGAACTGTCGTTCTGAACCACATGGATATCCTGTTCAGGCCGTCACACTTAGGCCGAACCTGTGAGAGGCCGTGAGTTAGCTGTATTTTCCTCTCGAAGGGGAAAGGAGCCCTGTGTCTCACAGGACATTTCGAGACTCAACAACAGTCTTGGGTCTTACAGGAGGGATCGAGATCCAACCAGCCGTGCTCGGTACTGTTTCCCCACAACGTGAAAAGATTCGAACGAGAGCGAGTGATGTGAGCAGAATGCATGTTGCTTGATGAAGATTGTGTCATGCTTGAAGTGTTCAAACGCGACATGACATTTCATAACAAGCACGGTTTTGAACAATAAATGGGCACGATGTCAGGTGGGATTTGTGAGATTTCTTCAGGTCACTTGCAGTGAACACGGAGAGCAACTTTTGCGCAGCTTTGCAGTTCTCGAATGTGATTCAGGAAGCAAGGAATCTTAGCGTAGATGTTGCAGGATTGGTGCACGAGGGATGGTACACATGTAGCGGAGTCGTGTCTTCCCCGGTTTAAAAACCATTGTATATTTAAAACGGGCTCACCTCGACTCCGCTGCCGTTCTAAGGGGAATTCCACTTTGGAAGGACTCCGCCGACTCCGCTTACATGAACTCCACCGACTCCGCCCACACATGGAACTCGGATGCTTTTTTCAGTAGCTTCAACTTGGCGTCGGAACTTATGTCAAGAATTGAGACGTCCGACCCGGACCTCCCAGGTTGCCAGTTGGCTCAGAGAATTGCTGACGGCTGCAGAAATCGTGAGGGTTTTGCGCAATCAGCCGCCGGTCAGTGATGTAGCGCGCCGAAACTTGTGAGTTTAACTTCGCAGATGGTGTGTCCCAAAATCTCAACCTGCTGGGTCCGGAGACGGGGTCGTCAGGCGGCCTCCTGGAAGGCATGTGGGGCCCCATCCGCCTGAAGTCACTTTTCTTTTGCAGACGGCCCCAAAAGTGGGGCCGCCCAGATTCAGCTCTGGGTCAAAATTTAGCCCCAGAAGTGGGCCCAGATTTCCCATACAGGCCAGATGATGGACGCTGAGTCCTCGTGTCGTTCCTACGAGCGTCAGTCCGGCGTGACCGTCGGTTCACGTCTGACGATTAACGGATCGACCGTGAACCTAGGGGGACTGCGCTGGACGTCTCAAAAAATGTGTCAGTTTGGGGTGCATAAAATGGGCACGATGTCAGGTGGGATTTGTGAGATTTCTTCAGGTCACTTGCAGTGAACACGGAGAGCAACTTTTGCGCAGCTTTGCAGTTCTCGAATGTGATTCAGGAAGCAAGATTACCCCCCACCCCATAGAATCTTAGCGTAGATGTTGCAGGATTGGTGCACGAGGGATGGTACACATGTAGCGGAGTCGTGTCTTCCCCGGTTTAAAAACCATTGTATATTTAAAACGGGCTCACCTCGACTCCGCTGCCGTTCTAAGGGGAATTCCACTTTGGAAGGACTCCGCCGACTCCGCTTACATGAACTCCACCGACTCCGCCCACACATGGAACTCGGATGCTTTTTTCAGTAGCTTCTGCGGCGCTGAACTTGGCGTCGGAACTTATGTCAAGAATTGAGACGTCCGACCCGGACCTCCCAGGTTGCCAGTTGGCTCAGAGAATTGCTGACGGCTGCAGAAATCGTGAGGGTTTTGCGCAATCAGCCGCCGGTCAGTGATGTAGCGCGCCGAAACTTGTGAGTTTAACTTCGCAGATGGTGTGTCCCAAAATCTCAACCTGCTGGGTCCGGAGACGGGGTCGTCAGGCGGCCTCCTGGAAGGCATGTGGGGCCCCATTTTTGGGGCCGCCTGAAGTCACTTTTCTTTTGCAGACGGCCCCAAAAGTGGGGCCGCCCAGATTCAGCTCTGGGTCAAAATTTAGCCCCAGAAGTGGGGCCCAGATTTCCCATACAGGCCAGATGATGGACGCTGAGTCCTCGTGTCGTTCCTACTTCCTCTCATTTACAATTGAGCGTCAGTCCGGCGTGACCGTCGGTTCACGTCTGGCGCGGCGTCGGCTGACGATTAACGGATCGACCGTGAACCTAGGGGGACTGCGCTGGACGTCTCAAAAAATGTGTCAGTTTGGGGTGCATAAAGTATCGTTCTTCGAATGCCTGGAGAAGATAGAGCTTTATTGTTCAAAGGAAACAACATCAAAATGTTGTGGTGAACAAAACATTTGCTTGTTGTTTCAGTGCTTGCCTTTTTGCACAACTTATTTCCAACGCTTGATCAGTTTTATGCTTGTTCATGCAGGATTTGTATTTACTTATACACCCGTCGCAGCGGGACCTCTCAGAGGGCAGGATGCCCGGAAAGTGCTCTTAGAAGCTGATAGATTGTTTTCGAAAAAGGGGGGGTTAGCTTGAGCCATGGCAGATGGTGCAGCTTCGGAGCCCCAGACACCGTCCTCTAGTGGGACTGGCACAGTCAGTTTGGTGCATCGGCATGTGGTTGATGTGCATGCTATGTGTGAAAGGCATCAAGATGAACTTGGTGAACTCAGTCGAGCCCTTGAAGACATATCCAGTCGCTTGCGTGTGTTGGAAGCACGTGTTCAACAAAGTGATGCACGCTTATCTTGGCTGGAGTCGTTCGTGAGACGTTTTCGATCAGCTTTCCATGCTCTTTTTCAATGAGCTGGAGACAGTATGAGCCTGGCCCTGAGTGCTGCTCCTTTCTTTTCGCAGTGTTTATGTGGAGCAGGGACACGTGTTTTGCACCTCGTGTTTTTCTTTGAGGCTCGAAGTGCTTCAGGGGGTTGGTACTTATGACTGCCCTCAGGGATTCGTTAGCCCGTCATATTGACGAGAATCATCCCATGGAAGACTCCACTGTGGAGACTCATGCAGATCGTCCTTTCAGCTTCTGTGAATATGATAGAGTTGCTTTGTGGGAGATTGATACGAAAATTATGGAACATCATTCTCGTCTTCGCCGATGTTTACAACACATTGCATCTTTGGAAGGTGACATTCGCAAGGCTCGCGAGTCGTTTTTGACGTTTCAGAGTCAGCAACAGACATCAACGTCAGTTCTTGGCTGTGATGTCGAACAGCTCTTTCAGGCGATCCACGCTTTGCGACACATGGTTGAGCTGCAGTTTGATTTACTTAGGCACCTTCAGGAGTCATTCCGACTTCATGCAGACATGATGGTGTGGTCCCTGACGATCGCGGGGATCAGGATGTACAACCGGGAGCCCATGCCTCCACCTCAGTTCCCATCGTTAGCGATTCGCATGAGGCATTTCAGGCCTGGCCGGAGGCCTGGTCCGTACTCACCATGACTGGTGAATTCGAGACAGATGTGACTGTCCATAGACGAAACCTTGTCAGAAAGGGCAAGAGAAAACAGCGCATCGGTTTGACTTTGGCCGAATGCTGGCAAACCTTATATGTTCGAGCACTTGTAGAGACCATTTTTACTCATGTTATTCTGGTTAACATCAGGATACCTGTAATACCGTTGGATCGTGGCGTCTGCGATGTTGGCGGCCCTGAGCTCAGAGTGCTTGATACATTCGGGTGCAGATCTCGCCTCGGGCCTAGTTGCCTGTTGTCGAGGCTTTGTGTTGGGTACTTTGTTTTGGTTAGAGGAGAAGTGCATTTGTTTGGTAACCTCACGACAAATGACAGACGTATGTGCGTCGAGATGCAGTGCAGTGTTGGAGAATCGTTTTGGGACTTGTTTTCTGTGCAAGCTTGATCACACGACCTAGGTCGTGTTTTCGATTCTGAGCCGAAAGCTCGAGCCAGAAGTGCTCTCACGAGAAGTATAGAGCCCAAGAGGGCCGGCCGAGAAGGGCCGTGCAGCCACGTGACGTGTATCAACACGGAAAGGAAGGATCAGCGCCGCAGAGTATCGGTGGTAGGCACAGATGTGGTCATTGCAGCAAGTGTTCGTGAATTATTTGTTTTTCTTTGGCCCAAAACCTTAGTTCGTGGCGAGACTCGCCGGGGCATTTTTGTGCAGGAGCACGGAACCTGTGACACGAAGGCAGGTGCCTGGTGGGTCAGATGTACCCATGGCCTTTGATGCCACCTTTTGGGACGGATTCCCGGGGCAGACGCCGTAGGCGCCGTAGCAGCTCAGACTCGCGCTCAAGAGAGCGAACGAGAGATCGTTCAAGGGGTCGGCGTGGGTCCAGGAGGACGGAACGCAGCCGTGGGAGCACCCCACCCCGCCGCGAAACGGCGCCACCACCCATGCCACCACCACCCGCGTTGCCTATGGCAAGCCCAGGGCATGTATGGCAACAGGTGCCGGTGATGCAGCAACCGGCCTTGATCGGACCAGGTATCAATGTGCAAGAGACACCCTCCAGTTGGAGAGACAGTTGGAAGTCTCAGTCTCAATGGAAGAAACCCCAACGGCCATGGAACAAGTGGCAGAGTGAGAATTGGAAGAAAAGCAAGCCTCAGGACAGGCCTGCTGCGAGTTATGATGTTAAGGAGGCCACACCTGAGGAAATCAAGGACAAGAGGAGCTCTCCCTGGAAGATGAAGAAGCTGATGATGGGGAATACCTCAAAGCCCTATGGGAGTCGGCCAACACGGCAGCTTGGGCTGCCACGGATCGACCCCTCAGCGCACGGGAGTTGGTCGAGAGGGGGCAGCTTGAGCCCTGGTGGAAGTACCCGTGGAACAAGATCGCGGCCCAATTTGCCGAAGCCTCGGAGTACAAGCCCCATATGTCCCACCTTTCGGTGCCTGATGCAGTTGCTGGCAGAATGGCCACGATTATGGGGGCCTTCCGGCATTACGGACGTCCATTGGAGGGCGATGGTGATCTTGCCCAGAAGGTTGGGCCGGAGATGTTCACTTTTGATGTCCCGGGCCAGAACGTTTTGTTCGTGGGATGCAACATCAAGGGGCCGAGCTTTGTCCATGACCCCAACTATGCTAACCAGGCCACGATGTGTCATGGCACAAGTTTTGCCTCGGTGATTGGCGTGGCCCAATGTGGAGAAATCACTGTGGGGGACAATCGTGAAGATGGTTTCCCGGCTTATGGATTTTCTGCTCGGGGTGCCCTAGTGGGGTACTCGAAAGATTCCATGGTGGCTGCTGTGAAGAAGACAGCGAGCCGGGCTAAGTCCCTCGGAGGGGCTATGTTGGTGGTGGAAGCCGAGCTCCCGGGGCCCACTCCTCAGGTGGAAGGTGGGCACGATTACCTCCACTCGGCATGCCGAGACTCGGGCTCTGTACGCTCGGGTGAGCATTTTCTGCTCTCGCCCAAGCATGTTGTGCTTCGCGGCATAGCAGTGGGGTGGCCTCGCTGACAGGGTGAGCCGGACCCTTAGTATGAACAGCACAGGATGCAGCGATCAGGCAGATCGGAAACAATTCAGTTTGCACATGTGAGTGTTTGCACATGTGAGTGTTGTGTCGCTGCACATGCATCCAATGCCCCAGCAGGGATAACTCACTTTGTTTTTCTGTGACAGATCGGCTCAGTATTCATGTAGCATCTGGGGATTGGCTGATTGGTATTCCTCGTCATGTCCGGTCGAGACCCCAGCTCCAGCGAGGCTGAATTGTTCTTTCGTAACCAGATCCATGCACGATCAGCTTTGCCCAGCCAGCCTTGGGAACAGCCTAGCATGTTGTGCATTTTTGACCCGATGAAGGCGATGTTCCCTCAAGGGTTGGGCGTGCCTTACCAGGGCGGGAGAACACAACCGATGACTGCCTTAACAGCTGGCACGCAGTCTTCGACAAGTATCGCAGATACAGCAACGTCGCATTGCCAGGCCTGGACTCGTGCAGTTAAGGCCCGTCGGGGAGCGAGCTCGCGAGACCGCCAGCACGAAGCTTATCAGAAGATTTTGCTCTTACTCCAATCCTTTGCTAGTTTCTTTGACTTGTGCACTCTCATGGAGGATGATACAGAGACTGGTCAGGACTCATTGCAGGCGATTCTGGCTGGCAAATCCCCAGCCACAGTTTTGAAGCATGTGGGGCCAATTCGCACATTTTGTGAATGGCTGGTAAAGTCAGGGAACCTTCCTCCTTTTCCTGAAAAGGTCGTTTGGTCTTTTGTCAACTGCGTCTTGAAGCTGCCCCGAACAGCTGCCACCACTTTGGATACGTGTCTAAAGGCCATCAAATGGAGTTATCATGCCCTGGGATTGCGGGTACGTCTTGAAGTTTTTCAGAGTGCACGTGTCAACGGACTGGTGGCTAAAGCTCTGGCCAACAAGAGTCCATGGGACCCGGCTCCCCCTCTGCAGGTACACGAGGTGTTGCAGCTTCATGCAATCGCTCAGGATGAGGGCATCTCCCTTATCGATAGATGTGGTGCAGTTCATTTTCTGGCCATGCTTTACGGCAGAGCTAGAGCTTCTGATGTTCGTTGTATTCAACCTTTGATTATTGACAAGAGTGGCGCGGATTGGAGTCACGGTTTCATTGAACTAGGTACCCTCCACCATAAAACTTCGCGGCTTGATGCTCAGCAACGCCGAATCCTTCCCTTGGTGATTCCGGGAATTGGTATTGCTAAAGTCCCGTTGGGACAACTGCTGCTGGAGTTGAGAGATGAAGCTGGGTTGCTGAATGATGGGATTGATGTCCCTTTCCTGCCGGCCCCTCGGCCTGATGGGAGTTGGTCTTCGGACCCCCTGTCATCTAGTGAAGTGACCCGCTGGCTGCGTTTTCTACTTCCTCGTCCTGATTCAGAAAAGCCATTGTCTAGTCATTCTCTCAAGGCGACCACCCTCGTGTGGTGCTCCAAATTCGGCATGCTGAGGGAGACTAAGCGCGTTCTTGGTCATCACGCTGACGCTGCTACAGGATCAGACGCGGTGTACGGTCGGGAGCTGCAGAGTGCTGCGTTGCGCGAGTACATCATTATCCTGGAAGCGGTTGCGTCAGGAAAATTCTTTCCTGACCAAACTAGGAGCGGCCACTTTGCTCAAGGCTGGAACCGTCAAAAGATCATGGAGTCCGCGGCGGTTACACCTGGAGATGATGAAACCAGTCAGGGGGACACGCCCGACGATCAGGACGCTGCTTTGGCTGTAGTTTCAGACGCTTCTGATTCGGAGGAGGATAATTCGGTGAGCCCCTCCTACTGGGCTCACCCTACAAGTCAGGTCTTGCACAGAACCACACTTGGGTCTGCTTTGTTTTTGTGCGGTAGAGCTTTTGGCGATCACTACCGCCGCGTCCCTATGGTCAGGGCACATGCTTACCCTCAGTGTTCTAAATGTTTCTCTTAGAGCCACTTTCCCCTCATGGAGAGGTGGTGAGCACGAGCGTAGTTGGAAAATAGCAGGGTGAGTTTGCCGTCATGCCAGCTCGCGGACTCGGGTGTGAGGTCTCTGTTTGCGAGTGTTTGTTTGGCTCGTACAGCTTGTAGCGGCCATGACAAGTTCAGTGGACTCGGCCCCTTACTTCCTTCAGAGAGCAGAGGAGATTTTGTTAACCAAGCGGGTCGTTGATGCACTGACTGCTAAAGGGGTCAAAACCTTGGCTCAGTTGGCCTTTTGCGTGGGCCAGACGGGGCAACTCCTGGCTCAATCGGATTTCGATACATGGAGCACAGCAGTACTGGCGGACCTTACGGTGGGCGAGAAGGCATCACTGAGACGGTTGATTCTTGAGGCCCAGACGATGTTGGTGGCCTCCCTTAAGGACATGGCAGAACCATCCGAGGGTGTTGCACCTAAGAAGGTGGGACTCGCTGAGCGTAATGCACGCATGGACCAGTTGCGCACTCAGCTTTCGGGGATTTCCCTGACCGGCCAGTTAGAGCCTAGTCATGCCTTGCTGGACATGACCGTTCAGCAGTGGGAAAACCGATGCCTTAAGTACATTGGCCCGGAAAAATGCCACAGCCGCGAGGAGGAAGTTCAGAACTTGAAGCCGTTGACCACCAGCCTTTCCCTCGAAGGGGGAAAACTCAAAGTTACGGAGTCTTCTGGCATGGAAGATCGTGATATAGAGGGATCCCTCCAGGTGCTAAACGCCCTTAGAAGACGGGGAGTTGCATATGCATTCGCCAGGCTGATTAGTTGGGACAAGCATGAGGCTTACGTCTCCTCTCTTTTCAAGTACCTCACCAAACCAGCTCAACAAGGTTACCGTAAGGTTTCCTTGAGGCAGATTCTGCGAGCTGACAAGTTGGCGTTCGCAAAGATGTCCGAGGCAGGAGCAGAGGTTCGTGCAGACGCATCAGGGACTTTGCCTTTGGATGCCAGGATTTCTTCGGTGCTGCAGGATTACGATTTGATCGTTGCGCTCCTTCCTTTGGGGGATTTTGAAGGTGGAGGAAAGTTGCGATTGGGAAAAGGCAACCGTAGTCATCCGTACGAGCATGCTCCGAACAAAGGTAAGCCGGGCAAGGGGAAGTCCTTTTGGAGCCCCAGGGGCTTCGAGTCATGGTCCGGAAAGGGCAAACCCTCGCCCAAGGGCAAGGAGAAGGCTGGCATAGGGAAAGGTTACGGGGCTGGCAAGTCGGAATGGCTACCCGAGGGCCTACGTTACCAGGGAGCGTCCGCATGGAACAAGAAGGGCAACAAGGTTTGCTATAGTTTCAACCTCGGCGGGTGCACGGACGCCAATTGTCAGAGGGGTGATCATGGTTGCATCATCTACAAGTGTGGTGGTGACCACCCGGTTACCAAGTGCCCGCTGAAGCCTAAAAAGCTGTGACTAGGTGATCCTGGTCTCGATGAGACTTCGCTGGCTCAGGATGTTGAGATGGTTCCTCAGGATGAATCCGTTAGTGGCGTCATCTCTGCTCCGAACCAGGAGGTCGGTATGGAGGCCTTACCTTCAGGTGCGGGATTGGAACCCGTATCTGCGGTTGGGGTTGCCGAAGGTTGTGAATGTGACATTGAATGTTCTTTTTCGATGGCTTCAATGCCGTCGGCCACGACACTGCCAGTTTTCCAAACCGGCGAGGAGACATCTTCTCGGAGCGAGCAGTGTTCTTCGGCTACAGAGCCGCAACAAGTTTTCTCGAATGAACAGCACGGGGGACCTACCCGTGCGATCCTTCAATGTTTTGCTGGGCAGGCCCGTGTGGCTGCAGCTCTGCTCGCGCAGGGTTATTTTGCTTATGGAGTGGATCGTGTTAAACACAAGTCCGCTATGGCACCTGTTTTGCAAATGGACCTGTCCTCTAGGACAGCTTGTGATTCTGTTCTTACTTGGTTGGACAAACGAAAGATTGCGGGGGTGCTGATTTGCATACCAAAGCTCACCTTGGACCCCATCTCTGCGGCATTTGTTTTCGCGGTTATCAATGGATGCCTCGACAGGGACTTGCCGTTAGTGGTCGAAGGCTCTTGCAAGTCCCCATTTTGGGATAATTTGAACCAACTTCCAGACGCTCAGCAAGCACCCCATTGGGTCGAAGTAGAGTGGGGATGCTGGGTCCCTGCGAATCAGCAGCGGAGTTTTGTGATGTCGAACCTTCCTGAAATCACCACGGTTAGGCGCGAAGGGCGAGAACCGGCAGGGAAGTCGACAACACTGGAGACATCCTCAGGGGCCTACCCCCGTGGTTTTGCGACTGCTTTGGCTGAGGTCTTCGCGGCTGGCGTCACAGCAAGAAAACTTCTGTGCCAAAACCCTTCTTTGGCCAATAAGGCCATCCGAGTGTCGGCCATGCACCAACCTCGGGGGCACTTGAATGAGGTCATGCCGGAATGGAAGGTGGTCGTCTATGTGCTGCTTCCTAGATCAGTGACTGAGGACCCTTTCTCAGGACGTAAGCGTCTCAAGCAGGAATGGCGGATTCCGGATGGCATCCGAGTGTTGCCGGGGATGGCCGCCCTGCCGGTGGATTCCCAGCTTCTGTCGCGGACTCAGACAGGGGGGAACTTGAGCCCGCAGCTTCAGCAGGAAATGCAACAACTGGATGGCGCCTCAGTGCTGAGAGTGGGGATTCCTTGGGATCCGATTGAATTTATTGGAAAGGCAGCAAAGCTAGGACACCCTTATCATCAGCTGTCTAAATGCAACAAACCATTAGAGAAGTTGATTGAGCAACTTGTACATCGTCCAGGTTCGGTGAGATCCCAGAGAAAGTTTTACCTTGAGAAATGGGCTAGAAGAGCCAAAGAACTGGAGCCAGAGGAGGCACAGCTGAAGGCTGGTATGTCCACCCATCGAGGAGCGATCCTCGGACCGAAACGTATCCTCCTCTTCCAAGAAATGCTTCAAGACATTCAATATGATGATATGGGCGTGGTGCAGGAGCTCATTCAGGGAGCCACGCTCACAGGCCCTATCCCAGTGACAGGAGTTTTGGATGCGAAACTGAAGCCAGCCAGGATGGACATTGAACAACTTGTGGACATGTCTGACCAGGTGTGTGAACAGATTTTCGCCAGGACAATATCCAGTGGTGATAGAAACATGGACACGCTGTTGTGGGAGAAAACGTTAGAGGAGGTTGAGAAGGGTCACCTCGCAGGACCTTTCGACGTTCGCCATCTCCCCAAAGGCTGTTTGGTGAGTTCCCGTTTCCCTCTGATGCAGGGAGGCAAACTCCGACCTATCGACAACTACTCTTCCAGTCTCATTAACGACACGGTTACCGTCTCCGAGAAACCTGTTACACATTCAATTGACGAGATCGCACTCCTAATTACCAAGCTATCGAAGGCAGCTAGAAAAAAAGGACTGTTGGAACTCTTCGGGAAGACGGCTGACCTGAAAAGCGCCTATCGACAGTTGGCCATTTCAGATGAGAGTTTAAGATTTTCATACTTGGCAGTGTACGACCCGTTTGAGGGGAAGCCCAAATTATTCCAGCAACTGGCGGTACCTTTTGGTTCCACGAAAGCAGTATACTTCTTTTTGAGGGTTGCGAGGGCTCTTTGGACGATCCTGGTGAAAGGAGCCAGAATCCCTACGACGAATTACTTTGACGACTTTGTTCTCCTCGCATTGAGCGGTGACAGGAGTTCATGTGGGTATACCTTTGATGAGGTCATGAAACTGTTGGGTTGGAAGCTGTCATCAGACAAGACTACGGAGTGGAGCACAAGTTTCGAAGCTTTGGGCGTTTTGTTTGAGCTGGACCAAACAGGGACAGGGGTCCTGAAAGTTAAGAACACCGAACGAAGGCGTCGAGAGTTGGTCACAGCCATCAGAGGTCACCTGGAGAATGGTTTGATGGGTCAGAAGGAGGCCCTGCAACTGAGGGGCCGATTACAGTTTGCACAAGCTCAGTTCTTCGGAAGGTTAGGCAGGAGGTGTCTGGTTGAGATCACGAGACATGCCTATGGTGGGAGGCGGAAAATTCCGGGATACACTAAAGACCTTTTGGAAGAGTTCTGCAAGTTCTTAGACGCTGCTCAGCCCAGGCTAGTGGGACAGGTGTCGTGCAGATCGTTTATGATACTCACCGATGCAGCCTTCGAAACCGAGACAAGGTCTGGTGGATTAGGTGGTGTGCTCCTTACGGGGAGTGGGACAGCGCTGTCATTCTTCAGTGTTCCGATCTCGGAAATCCAGACTCAAGTGCTATCTATGGAGGATGAGCAAACTATTATCTATGAGCTGGAAATGCTTGGGGTTTTGGTTGGTTTGAAGTTGCTAACAGGCCAGACTGCAGCCTTTGCTGAATCGTATTCCCAGCATGGAGCGACTGCTGGAACTGGGGTAATCGTCTACCTCGACAATGATGCGGCCCGACACGCCTACATCTCGGGATCTGCTAAGAAAGGAGTTGCTGGAATGTTGGTGGATGAAGCAAACTTCCTGGAATATGTTCACGGATTTCTACCGTGGTATGCAAGAGTTGCCTCCCCAGCGAATCTTGCAGATCAACCTTCAAGGTTCCAACTTGATTTGGTTAGGAAGTTAGGATTCAAGGACGAATCGCATGAAGCGAGGAGGATCGTTTCGGCAATTGTGAAGAGGGCCTCGAAACTGAAGGTTTGACACATGGCTCAGGTGAATGGGGAAAGGAGCCCTGTGTCTCACAGGACATTTCGAGACTCAACAACAGTCTTGGGTCTTACAGGAGGGATCGAGATCCAACCAGCCGTGCTCGGTACTGTTTCCCCACAACGTGAAAAGATTCGAACGAGAGCGAGTGATGTGAGCAGAATGCATGTTGCTTGATGAAGATTGTGTCATGCTTGAAGTGTTCAAACACGACATGACATTTCATAACAAGCACGGTTTTGAACAATAAGTATCGTTCTTCGAATGCCTGGAGAAGATAGAGCTTTATTGTTCAAAGGAAACAACATCAAAATGTTGTGGTGAACAAAACATTTGCTTGTTGTTTCAGTGCTTGCCTTTTTGCACAACTTATTTCCAACGCTTGATCAGTTTTATGCTTGTTCATGCAGGATTTGTATTTACTTATACACCCGTCGCAGCGGGACCTCTCAGAGGGCAGGATGCCCGGAAAGTGCTCTTAGAAGCTGATAGATTGCTTTCGAAAAACCCACCCTCGCCGCCCTTGTAATCTAATGTAAACGTTTTCGCAACCACGTCAGGAGAGGACTCGTGTGCATACGAAGTCTCCGGTAAGGGACCAGGCAGCTCAATGAGCGTGTGCAATAAGGAACCCTTGTTAGTGCGGGCCTTACTTCATGTGGTGACAGTTCCGCTTATTTGCTTGACGCATAAAGGCTCGAGTCTTGCTCTTTTCATCGCTGTACTTTTCTCAGCACTCTTCATGGCGCGGTCGTTGACGCGCGATCAGCTAAACGATTTTCGGGTGTGGCTTCACTCTTTGAATATGGATTCCCTCATGAAGGTGGCTGAGGTATTGGACGACCTCATGGCAGACCGTGAGATGCGGCAACAGGAGGCTGTTGCAGCTCGTCAGTCTCAGTGGCAGTTTGTGAACCCTGCACCTGACTTGGAGCAACCAAGTGAAGCTGCCTCGTCAAGCTCTCAGAGACAGCCAGAAACTTCTTGAACTGTCGTTCTGAACCACATGGATATCCTGTTCAGGCCGTCACACTTAGGCCGAACCTGTGAGAGGCCGTGAGTTAGCTGTATTTTCCTCTCGAAGGGGAAAGGAGCCCTGTGTCTCACAGGACATTTCGAGACTCAACAACAGTCTTGGGTCTTACAGGAGGGATCGAGATCCAACCAGCCGTGCTCGGTACTGTTTCCCCACAACGTGAAAAGATTCGAACGAGAGCGAGTGATGTGAGCAGAATGCATGTTGCTTGATGAAGATTGTGTCATGCTTGAAGTGTTCAAACGCGACATGACATTTCATAACAAGCACGGTTTTGAACAATAAATGGGCACGATGTCAGGTGGGATTTGTGAGATTTCTTCAGGTCACTTGCAGTGAACACGGAGAGCAACTTTTGCGCAGCTTTGCAGTTCTCGAATGTGATTCAGGAAGCAAGATTACCCCCCACCCCATAGAATCTTAGCGTAGATGTTGCAGGATTGGTGCACGAGGGATGGTACACATGTAGCGGAGTCGTGTCTTCCCCGGTTTAAAAACCATTGTATATTTAAAACGGGCTCACCTCGACTCCGCTGCCGTTCTAAGGGGAATTCCACTTTGGAAGGACTCCGCCGACTCCGCTTACATGAACTCCACCGACTCCGCCCACACATGGAACTCGGATGCTTTTTTCAGTAGCTTCTGCGGCGCTGAACTTGGCGTCGGAACTTATGTCAAGAATTGAGACGTCCGACCCGGACCTCCCAGGTTGCCAGTTGGCTCAGAGAATTGCTGACGGCTGCAGAAATCGTGAGGGTTTTGCGCAATCAGCCGCCGGTCAGTGATGTAGCGCGCCGAAACTTGTGAGTTTAACTTCGCAGATGGTGTGTCCCAAAATCTCAACCTGCTGGGTCCGGAGACGGGGTCGTCAGGCGGCCTCCTGGAAGGCATGTGGGGCCCCATTTTTGGGGCCGCCTGAAGTCACTTTTCTTTTGCAGACGGCCCCAAAAGTGGGGCCGCCCAGATTCAGCTCTGGGTCAAAATTTAGCCCCAGAAGTGGGGCCCAGATTTCCCATACAGGCCAGATGATGGACGCTGAGTCCTCGTGTCGTTCCTACTTCCTCTCATTTACAATTGAGCGTCAGTCCGGCGTGACCGTCGGTTCACGTCTGGCGCGGCGTCGGCTGACGATTAACGGATCGACCGTGAACCTAGGGGGACTGCGCTGGACGTCTCAAAAAATGTGTCAGTTTGGGGTGCATAAAGTATCGTTCTTCGAATGCCTGGAGAAGATAGAGCTTTATTGTTCAAAGGAAACAACATCAAAATGTTGTGGTGAACAAAACATTTGCTTGTTGTTTCAGTGCTTGCCTTTTTGCGCAACTTATTTCCAACGCTTGATCAGTTTTATGCTTGTTCATGCAGGATTTGTATTTACTTATACACCCGTCGCAGCGGGACCTCTCAGAGGGCAGGATGCCCGGAAAGTGCTCTTAGAAGCTGATAGATTGTTTTCGAAAAAGGGGGGGTTAGCTTGAGCCATGGCAGATGGTGCAGCTTCGGAGCCCCAGACACCGTCCTCTAGTGGGACTGGCACAGTCAGTTTGGTGCATCGGCATGTGGTTGATGTGCATGCTATGTGTGAAAGGCATCAAGATGAACTTGGTGAACTCAGTCGAGCCCTTGAAGACATATCCAGTCGCTTGCGTGTGTTGGAAGCACGTGTTCAACAAAGTGATGCACGCTTATCTTGGCTGGAGTCGTTCGTGAGACGTTTTCGATCAGCTTTCCATGCTCTTTTTCAATGAGCTGGAGACAGTATGAGCCTGGCCCTGAGTGCTGCTCCTTTCTTTTCGCAGTGTTTATGTGGAGCAGGGACACGTGTTTTGCACCTCGTGTTTTTCTTTGAGGCTCGAAGTGCTTCAGGGGGTTGGTACTTATGACTGCCCTCAGGGATTCGTTAGCCCGTCATATTGACGAGAATCATCCCATGGAAGACTCCACTGTGGAGACTCATGCAGATCGTCCTTTCAGCTTCTGTGAATATGATAGAGTTGCTTTGTGGGAGATTGATACGAAAATTATGGAACATCATTCTCGTCTTCGCCGATGTTTACAACACATTGCATCTTTGGAAGGTGACATTCGCAAGGCTCGCGAGTCGTTTTTGACGTTTCAGAGTCAGCAACAGACATCAACGTCAGTTCTTGGCTGTGATGTCGAACAGCTCTTTCAGGCGATCCACGCTTTGCGACGCATGGTTGAGCTGCAGTTTGATTTACTTAGGCACCTTCAGGAGTCATTCCGACTTCATGCAGACATGATGGTGTGGTCCCTGACGATCGCGGGGATCAGGATGTACAACCGGGAGCCCATGCCTCCACCTCAGTTCCCATCGTTAGCGATTCGCATGAGGCATTTCAGGCCTGGCCGGAGGCCTGGTCCGTACTCACCATGACTGGTGAATTCGAGACAGATGTGACTGTCCATAGACGAAACCTTGTCAGAAAGGGCAAGAGAAAACAGCGCATCGGTTTGACTTTGGCCGAATGCTGGCAAACCTTATATGTTCGAGCACTTGTAGAGACCATTTTTACTCATGTTATTCTGGTTAACATCAGGATACCTGTAATACCGTTGGATCGTGGCGTCTGCGATGTTGGCGGCCCTGAGCTCAGAGTGCTTGATACATTCGGGTGCAGATCTCGCCTCGGGCCTAGTTGCCTGTTGTCGAGGCTTTGTGTTGGGTACTTTGTTTTGGTTAGAGGAGAAGTGCATTTGTTTGGTAACCTCACGACAAATGACAGACGTATGTGCGTCGAGATGCAGTGCAGTGTTGGAGAATCGTTTTGGGACTTGTTTTCTGTGCAAGCTTGATCACACGACCTAGGTCGTGTTTTCGATTCTGAGCCGAAAGCTCGAGCCAGAAGTGCTCTCACGAGAAGTATAGAGCCCAAGAGGGCCGGCCGAGAAGGGCCGTGCAGCCACGTGACGTGTATCAACACGGAAAGGAAGGATCAGCACCGCAGAGTATCGGTGGTAGGCACAGATGTGGTCATTGCAGCAAGTGTTCGTGAATTATTTGTTTTTCTTTGGCCCAAAACCTTAGTTCGTGGCGAGACTCGCCGGGGCATTTTTGTGCAGGAGCACGGAACCTGTGACACGAAGGCAGGTGCCTGGTGGGTCAGATGTACCCATGGCCTTTGATGCCACCTTTTGGGACGGATTCCCGGGGCAGACGCCGTAGGCGCCGTAGCAGCTCAGACTCGCGCTCAAGAGAGCGAACGAGAGATCGTTCAAGGGGTCGGCGTGGGTCCAGGAGGACGGAACGCAGCCGTGGGAGCACCCCACCCCGCCGCGAAACGGCGCCACCACCCATGCCACCACCACCCGCGTTGCCTATGGCAAGCCCAGGGCATGTATGGCAACAGGTGCCGGTGATGCAGCAACCGGCCTTGATCGGACCAGGTATCAATGTGCAAGAGACACCCTCCAGTTGGAGAGACAGTTGGAAGTCTCAGTCTCAATGGAAGAAACCCCAACGGCCATGGAACAAGTGGCAGAGTGAGAATTGGAAGAAAAGCAAGCCTCAGGACAGGCCTGCTGCGAGTTATGATGTTAAGGAGGCCACACCTGAGGAAATCAAGGACAAGAGGAGCTCTCCCTGGAAGATGAAGAAGCTGATGATGGGGAATACCTCAAAGCCCTATGGGAGTCGGCCAACACGGCAGCTTGGGCTGCCACGGATCGACCCCTCAGCGCACGGGAGTTGGTCGAGAGGGGGCAGCTTGAGCCCTGGTGGAAGTACCCGTGGAACAAGATCGCGGCCCAATTTGCCGAAGCCTCGGAGTACAAGCCCCATATGTCCCACCTTTCGGTGCCTGATGCAGTTGCTGGCAGAATGGCCACGATTATGGGGGCCTTCCGGCATTACGGACGTCCATTGGAGGGCGATGGTGATCTTGCCCAGAAGGTTGGGCCGGAGATGTTCACTTTTGATGTCCCGGGCCAGAACGTTTTGTTCGTGGGATGCAACATCAAGGGGCCGAGCTTTGTCCATGACCCCAACTATGCTAACCAGGCCACGATGTGTCATGGCACAAGTTTTGCCTCGGTGATTGGCGTGGCCCAATGTGGAGAAATCACTGTGGGGGACAATCGTGAAGATGGTTTCCCGGCTTATGGATTTTCTGCTCGGGGTGCCCTAGTGGGGTACTCGAAAGATTCCATGGTGGCTGCTGTGAAGAAGACAGCGAGCCGGGCTAAGTCCCTCGGAGGGGCTATGTTGGTGGTGGAAGCCGAGCTCCCGGGGCCCACTCCTCAGGTGGAAGGTGGGCACGATTACCTCCACTCGGCATGCCGAGACTCGGGCTCTGTACGCTCGGGTGAGCATTTTCTGCTCTCGCCCAAGCATGTTGTGCTTCGCGGCATAGCAGTGGGGTGGCCTCGCTGACAGGGTGAGCCGGACCCTTAGTATGAACAGCACAGGATGCAGCGATCAGGCAGATCGGAAACAATTCAGTTTGCACATGTGAGTGTTTGCACATGTGAGTGTTGTGTCGCTGCACATGCATCCAATGCCCCAGCAGGGATAACTCACTTTGTTTTTCTGTGACAGATCGGCTCAGTATTCATGTAGCATCTGGGGATTGGCTGATTGGTATTCCTCGTCATGTCCGGTCGAGACCCCAGCTCCAGCGAGGCTGAATTGTTCTTTCGTAACCAGATCCATGCACGATCAGCTTTGCCCAGCCAGCCTTGGGAACAGCCTAGCATGTTGTGCATTTTTGACCCGATGAAGGCGATGTTCCCTCAAGGGTTGGGCGTGCCTTACCAGGGCGGGAGAACACAACCGATGACTGCCTTAACAGCTGGCACGCAGTCTTCGACAAGTATCGCAGATACAGCAACGTCGCATTGCCAGGCCTGGACTCGTGCAGTTAAGGCCCGTCGGGGAGCGAGCTCGCGAGACCGCCAGCACGAAGCTTATCAGAAGATTTTGCTCTTACTCCAATCCTTTGCTAGTTTCTTTGACTTGTGCACTCTCATGGAGGATGATACAGAGACTGGTCAGGACTCATTGCAGGCGATTCTGGCTGGCAAATCCCCAGCCACAGTTTTGAAGCATGTGGGGCCAATTCGCACATTTTGTGAATGGCTGGTAAAGTCAGGGAACCTTCCTCCTTTTCCTGAAAAGGTCGTTTGGTCTTTTGTCAACTGCGTCTTGAAGCTGCCCCGAACAGCTGCCACCACTTTGGATACGTGTCTAAAGGCCATCAAATGGAGTTATCATGCCCTGGGATTGCGGGTACGTCTTGAAGTTTTTCAGAGTGCACGTGTCAACGGACTGGTGGCTAAAGCTCTGGCCAACAAGAGTCCATGGGACCCGGCTCCCCCTCTGCAGGTACACGAGGTGTTGCAGCTTCATGCAATCGCTCAGGATGAGGGCATCTCCCTTATCGATAGATGTGGTGCAGTTCATTTTCTGGCCATGCTTTACGGCAGAGCTAGAGCTTCTGATGTTCGTTGTATTCAACCTTTGATTATTGACAAGAGTGGCGCGGATTGGAGTCACGGTTTCATTGAACTAGGTACCCTCCACCATAAAACTTCACGGCTTGATGCTCAGCAACGCCGAATCCTTCCCTTGGTGATTCCGGGAATTGGTATTGCTAAAGTCCCGTTGGGACAACTGCTGCTGGAGTTGAGAGATGAAGCTGGGTTGCTGAATGATGGGATTGATGTCCCTTTCCTGCCGGCCCCTCGGCCTGATGGGAGTTGGTCTTCGGACCCCCTGTCATCTAGTGAAGTGACCCGCTGGCTGCGTTTTCTACTTCCTCGTCCTGATTCAGAAAAGCCATTGTCTAGTCATTCTCTCAAGGCGACCACCCTCGTGTGGTGCTCCAAATTCGGCATGCTGAGGGAGACTAAGCGCGTTCTTGGTCATCACGCTGACGCTGCTACAGGATCAGACGCGGTGTACGGTCGGGAGCTGCAGAGTGCTGCGTTGCGCGAGTACATCATTATCCTGGAAGCGGTTGCGTCAGGAAAATTCTTTCCTGACCAAACTAGGAGCGGCCACTTTGCTCAAGGCTGGAACCGTCAAAAGATCATGGAGTCCGCGGCGGTTACACCTGGAGATGATGAAACCAGTCAGGGGGACACGCCCGACGATCAGGACGCTGCTTTGGCTGTAGTTTCAGACGCTTCTGATTCGGAGGAGGATAATTCGGTGAGCCCCTCCTACTGGGCTCACCCTACAAGTCAGGTCTTGCACAGAACCACACTTGGGTCTGCTTTGTTTTTGTGCGGTAGAGCTTTTGGCGATCACTACCGCCGCGTCCCTATGGTCAGGGCACATGCTTACCCTCAGTGTTCTAAATGTTTCTCTTAGAGCCACTTTCCCCTCATGGAGAGGTGGTGAGCACGAGCGTAGTTGGAAAATAGCAGGGTGAGTTTGCCGTCATGCCAGCTCGCGGACTCGGGTGTGAGGTCTCTGTTTGCGAGTGTTTGTTTGGCTCGTACAGCTTGTAGCGGCCATGACAAGTTCAGTGGACTCGGCCCCTTACTTCCTTCAGAGAGCAGAGGAGATTTTGTTAACCAAGCGGGTCGTTGATGCACTGACTGCTAAAGGGGTCAAAACCTTGGCTCAGTTGGCCTTTTGCGTGGGCCAGACGGGGCAACTCCTGGCTCAATCGGATTTCGATACATGGAGCACAGCAGTACTGGCGGACCTTACGGTGGGCGAGAAGGCATCACTGAGACGGTTGATTCTTGAGGCCCAGACGATGTTGGTGGCCTCCCTTAAGGACATGGCAGAACCATCCGAGGGTGTTGCACCTAAGAAGGTGGGACTCGCTGAGCGTAATGCACGCATGGACCAGTTGCGCACTCAGCTTTCGGGGATTTCCCTGACCGGCCAGTTAGAGCCTAGTCATGCCTTGCTGGACATGACCGTTCAGCAGTGGGAAAACCGATGCCTTAAGTACATTGGCCCGGAAAAATGCCACAGCCGCGAGGAGGAAGTTCAGAACTTGAAGCCGTTGACCACCAGCCTTTCCCTCGAAGGGGGAAAACTCAAAGTTACGGAGTCTTCTGGCATGGAAGATCGTGATATAGAGGGATCCCTCCAGGTGCTAAACGCCCTTAGAAGACGGGGAGTTGCATATGCATTCGCCAGGCTGATTAGTTGGGACAAGCATGAGGCTTACGTCTCCTCTCTTTTCAAGTACCTCACCAAACCAGCTCAACAAGGTTACCGTAAGGTTTCCTTGAGGCAGATTCTGCGAGCTGACAAGTTGGCGTTCGCAAAGATGTCCGAGGCAGGAGCAGAGGTTCGTGCAGACGCATCAGGGACTTTGCCTTTGGATGCCAGGATTTCTTCGGTGCTGCAGGATTACGATTTGATCGTTGCGCTCCTTCCTTTGGGGGATTTTGAAGGTGGAGGAAAGTTGCGATTGGGAAAAGGCAACCGTAGTCATCCGTACGAGCATGCTCCGAACAAAGGTAAGCCGGGCAAGGGGAAGTCCTTTTGGAGCCCCAGGGGCTTCGAGTCATGGTCCGGAAAGGGCAAACCCTCGCCCAAGGGCAAGGAGAAGGCTGGCATAGGGAAAGGTTACGGGGCTGGCAAGTCGGAATGGCTACCCGAGGGCCTACGTTACCAGGGAGCGTCCGCATGGAACAAGAAGGGCAACAAGGTTTGCTATAGTTTCAACCTCGGCGGGTGCACGGACGCCAATTGTCAGAGGGGTGATCATGGTTGCATCATCTACAAGTGTGGTGGTGACCACCCGGTTACCAAGTGCCCGCTGAAGCCTAAAAAGCTGTGACTAGGTGATCCTGGTCTCGATGAGACTTCGCTGGCTCAGGATGTTGAGATGGTTCCTCAGGATGAATCCGTTAGTGGCGTCATCTCTGCTCCGAACCAGGAGGTCGGTATGGAGGCCTTACCTTCAGGTGCGGGATTGGAACCCGTATCTGCGGTTGGGGTTGCCGAAGGTTGTGAATGTGACATTGAATGTTCTTTTTCGATGGCTTCAATGCCGTCGGCCACGACACTGCCAGTTTTCCAAACCGGCGAGGAGACATCTTCTCGGAGCGAGCAGTGTTCTTCGGCTACAGAGCCGCAACAAGTTTTCTCGAATGAACAGCACGGGGGACCTACCCGTGCGATCCTTCAATGTTTTGCTGGGCAGGCCCGTGTGGCTGCAGCTCTGCTCGCGCAGGGTTATTTTGCTTATGGAGTGGATCGTGTTAAACACAAGTCCGCTATGGCACCGGTTTTGCAAATGGACCTGTCCTCTAGGACAGCTTGTGATTCTGTTCTTACTTGGTTGGACAAACGCAAGATTGCGGGGGTGCTGATTTGCATACCAAAGCTCACCTTGGACCCCATCTCTGCGGCATTTGTTTTCGCGGTTATCAATGGATGCCTCGACAGGGACTTGCCGTTAGTGGTCGAAGGCTCTTGCAAGTCCCCATTTTGGGATAATTTGAACCAACTTCCAGACGCTCAGCAAGCACCCCATTGGGTCGAAGTAGAGTGGGGATGCTGGGTCCCTGCGAATCAGCAGCGGAGTTTTGTGATGTCGAACCTTCCTGAAATCACCACGGTTAGGCGCGAAGGGCGAGAACCGGCAGGGAAGTCGACAACACTGGAGACATCCTCAGGGGCCTACCCCCGTGGTTTTGCGACTGCTTTGGCTGAGGTCTTCGCGGCTGGCGTCACAGCAAGAAAACTTCTGTGCCAAAACCCTTCTTTGGCCAATAAGGCCATCCGAGTGTCGGCCATGCACCAACCTCGGGGGCACTTGAATGAGGTCATGCCGGAATGGAAGGTGGTCGTCTATGTGCTGCTGACTGAGGACCCTTTCTCAGGACGTAAGCGTCTCAAGCAGGAATGGCGGATTCCGGATGGCATCCGAGTGTTGCCGGGGATGGCCGCCCTGCCGGTGGATTCCCAGCTTCTGTCGCGGACTCAGACAGGGGGGAACTTGAGCCCGCAGCTTCAGCAGGAAATGCAACAACTGGATGGCGCCTCAGTGCTGAGAGTGGGGATTCCTTGGGATCCGATTGAATTTATTGGAAAGGCAGCAAAGCTAGGACACCCTTATCATCAGCTGTCTAAATGCAACAAACCATTAGAGAAGTTGATTGAGCAACTTGTACATCGTCCAGGTTCGGTGAGATCCCAGAGAAAGTTTTACCTTGAGAAATGGGCTAGAAGAGCCAAAGAACTGGAGCCAGAGGAGGCACAGCTGAAGGCTGGTATGTCCACCCATCGAGGAGCGATCCTCGGACCGAAACGTATCCTCCTCTTCCAAGAAATGCTTCAAGACATTCAATATGATGATATGGGCGTGGTGCAGGAGCTCATTCAGGGAGCCACGCTCACAGGCCCTATCCCAGTGACAGGAGTTTTGGATGCGAAACTGAAGCCAGCCAGGATGGACATTGAACAACTTGTGGACATGTCTGACCAGGTGTGTGAACAGATTTTCGCCAGGACAATATCCAGTGGTGATAGAAACATGGACACGCTGTTGTGGGAGAAAACGTTAGAGGAGGTTGAGAAGGGTCACCTCGCAGGACCTTTCGACGTTCGCCATCTCCCCAAAGGCTGTTTGGTGAGTTCCCGTTTCCCTCTGATGCAGGGAGGCAAACTCCGACCTATCGACAACTACTCTTCCAGTCTCATTAACGACACGGTTACCGTCTCCGAGAAACCTGTTACACATTCAATTGACGAGATCGCACTCCTAATTACCAAGCTATCGAAGGCAGCTAGAAAAAAAGGACTGTTGGAACTCTTCGGGAAGACGGCTGACCTGAAAAGCGCCTATCGACAGTTGGCCATTTCAGATGAGAGTTTAAGATTTTCATACTTGGCAGTGTACGACCCGTTTGAGGGGAAGCCCAAATTATTCCAGCAACTGGCGGTACCTTTTGGTTCCACGAAAGCAGTATACTTCTTTTTGAGGGTTGCGAGGGCTCTTTGGACGATCCTGGTGAAAGGAGCCAGAATCCCTACGACGAATTACTTTGACGACTTTGTTCTCCTCGCATTGAGCGGTGACAGGAGTTCATGTGGGTATACCTTTGATGAGGTCATGAAACTGTTGGGTTGGAAGCTGTCATCAGACAAGACTACGGAGTGGAGCACAAGTTTCGAAGCTTTGGGCGTTTTGTTTGAGCTGGACCAAACAGGGACAGGGGTCCTGAAAGTTAAGAACACCGAACGAAGGCGTCGAGAGTTGGTCACAGCCATCAGAGGTCACCTGGAGAATGGTTTGATGGGTCAGAAGGAGGCCCTGCAACTGAGGGGCCGATTACAGTTTGCACAAGCTCAGTTCTTCGGAAGGTTAGGCAGGAGGTGTCTGGTTGAGATCACGAGACATGCCTATGGTGGGAGGCGGAAAATTCCGGGATACACTAAAGACCTTTTGGAAGAGTTCTGCAAGTTCTTAGACGCTGCTCAGCCCAGGCTAGTGGGACAGGTGTCGTGCAGATCGTTTATGATACTCACCGATGCAGCCTTCGAAACCGAGACAAGGTCTGGTGGATTAGGTGGTGTGCTCCTTACGGGGAGTGGGACAGCGCTGTCATTCTTCAGTGTTCCGATCTCGGAAATCCAGACTCAAGTGCTATCTATGGAGGATGAGCAAACTATTATCTATGAGCTGGAAATGCTTGGGGTTTTGGTTGGTTTGAAGTTGCTAACAGGCCAGACTGCAGCCTTTGCTGAATCGTATTCCCAGCATGGAGCGACTGCTGGAACTGGGGTAATCGTCTACCTCGACAATGATGCGGCCCGACACGCCTACATCTCGGGATCTGCTAAGAAAGGAGTTGCTGGAATGTTGGTGGATGAAGCAAACTTCCTGGAATATGTTCACGGATTTCTACCGTGGTATGCAAGAGTTGCCTCCCCAGCGAATCTTGCAGATCAACCTTCAAGGTTCCAACTTGATTTGGTTAGGAAGTTAGGATTCAAGGACGAATCGCATGAAGCGAGGAGGATCGTTTCGGCAATTGTGAAGAGGGCCTCGAAACTGAAGGTTTGACACATGGCTCAGGTGAATGGGGAAAGGAGCCCTGTGTCTCACAGGACATTTCGAGACTCAACAACAGTCTTGGGTCTTACAGGAGGGATCGAGATCCAACCAGCCGTGCTCGGTACTGTTTCCCCACAACGTGAAAAGATTCGAACGAGAGCGAGTGATGTGAGCAGAATGCATGTTGCTTGATGAAGATTGTGTCATGCTTGAAGTGTTCAAACACGACATGACATTTCATGACAAGCACGGTTTTGAACAATAAGTATCGTTCTTCGAATGCCTGGAGAAGATAGAGCTTTATTGTTCAAAGGAAACAACATCAAAATGTTGTGGTGAACAAAACATTTGCTTGTTGTTTCAGTGCTTGCCTTTTTGCACAACTTATTTCCAACGCTTGATCAGTTTTATGCTTGTTCATGCAGGATTTGTATTTACTTATACACCCGTCGCAGCGGGACCTCTCAGAGGGCAGGATGCCCGGAAAGTGCTCTTAGAAGCTGATAGATTGCTTTCGAAAAACCCACCCTCGCCGCCCTTGTAATCTAATGTAAACGTTTTCGCAACCACGTCAGGAGAGGACTCGTGTGCATACGAAGTCTCCGGTAAGGGACCAGGCAGCTCAATGAGCGTGTGCAATAAGGAACCCTTGTTAGTGCGGGCCTTACTTCATGTGGTGACAGTTCCGCTTATTTGCTTGACGCATAAAGGCTCGAGTCTTGCTCTTTTCATCGCTGTACTTTTCTCAGCACTCTTCATGGCGCGGTCGTTGACGCGCGATCAGCTAAACGATTTTCGGGTGTGGCTTCACTCTTTGAATATGGATTCCCTCATGAAGGTGGCTGAGGTATTGGACGACCTCATGGCAGACCGTGAGATGCGGCAACAGGAGGCTGTTGCAGCTCGTCAGTCTCAGTGGCAGTTTGTGAACCCTGCACCTGACTTGGAGCAACCAAGTGAAGCTGCCTCGTCAAGCTCTCAGAGACAGCCAGAAACTTCTTGAACTGTCGTTCTGAACCACATGGATATCCTGTTCAGGCCGTCACACTTAGGCCGAACCTGTGAGAGGCCGTGAGTTAGCTGTATTTTCCTCTCGAAGGGGAAAGGAGCCCTGTGTCTCACAGGACATTTCGAGACTCAACAACAGTCTTGGGTCTTACAGGAGGGATCGAGATCCAACCAGCCGTGCTCGGTACTGTTTCCCCACAACGTGAAAAGATTCGAACGAGAGCGAGTGATGTGAGCAGAATGCATGTTGCTTGATGAAGATTGTGTCATGCTTGAAGTGTTCAAACGCGACATGACATTTCATAACAAGCACGGTTTTGAACAATAAATGGGCACGATGTCAGGTGGGATTTGTGAGATTTCTTCAGGTCACTTGCAGTGAACACGGAGAGCAACTTTTGCGCAGCTTTGCAGTTCTCGAATGTGATTCAGGAAGCAAGATTACCCCCCACCCCATAGAATCTTAGCGTAGATGTTGCAGGATTGGTGCACGAGGGATGGTACACATGTAGCGGAGTCGTGTCTTCCCCGGTTTAAAAACCATTGTATATTTAAAACGGGCTCACCTCGACTCCGCTGCCGTTCTAAGGGGAATTCCACTTTGGAAGGACTCCGCCGACTCCGCTTACATGAACTCCACCGACTCCGCCCACACATGGAACTCGGATGCTTTTTTCAGTAGCTTCCCGGGCGCTGAACTTGGCGTCGGAACTTATGTCAAGAATTGAGACGTCCGACCCGGACCTCCCAGGTTGCCAGTTGGCTCAGAGAATTGCTGACGGCTGCAGAAATCGTGAGGGTTTTGCGCAATCAGCCGCCGGTCAGTGATGTAGCGCGCCGAAACTTGTGAGTTTAACTTCGCAGATGGTGTGTCCCAAAATCTCTCAAACTGCTGGGTCCGGAGACGGGGTCGTCAGGCGGCCTCCTGGAAGGCATGCGGGGCCCCATTTTTGGGGCCGCCTGAAGTCACTTTTCTTTTGCAGACGGCCCCAAAAGTGGGGCCGCCCAGATTCAGCTCTGGGTCCAAATTTAGCCGCAGAAGTGGGGCCCAGATTTCCCATATAGGCCAGATGACGGACGCTGAGTCCTCGTGTCATTCCTACTTCCTCTCATTTACCATTGAGCGTTAGTCCGGCGTGACCGTCGGTTCACGTCTGGCGCGGCGTCGGCTGACGATTAACGGATCGACCGTGAACCTAGGGGGACTGCGCTGGACGTCTCTAAAAATGTGTCAGTTTGGGGTGCGTAAAATGGGCACGATGTCAGGTGGGATTTGTGAGATTTCTTCAGGTCACTTGCAGTGAACACGGAGAGCAACTTTTGCGCAGCTTTGCAGTTCTCGAATGTGATTCAGGAAGCAAGATTACCCCCCACCCCATAGAATCTTAGCGTAGATGTTGCAGGATTGGTGCACGAGGGATGGTACACATGTAGCGGAGTCGTGTCTTCCCCGGTTTAAAAACCATTGTATATTTAAAACGGGCTCACCTCGACTCCGCTGCCGTTCTAAGGGGAATTCCACTTTGGAAGGACTCCGCCGACTCCGCTTACATGAACTCCACCGACTCCGCCCACACATGGAACTCGGATGCTTTTTTCAGTAGCTTCCCGGGCGCTGAACTTGGCGTCGGAACTTATGTCAAGAATTGAGACGTCCGACCCGGACCTCCCAGGTTGCCAGTTGGCTCAGAGAATTGCTGACGGCTGCAGAAATCGTGAGGGTTTTGCGCAATCAGCCGCCGGTCAGTGATGTAGCGCGCCGAAACTTGTGAGTTTAACTTCGCAGATGGTGTGTCCCAAAATCTCAACCTGCTGGGTCCGGAGACGGGGTCGTCAGGCGGCCTCCTGGAAGGCATGTGGGGCCCCATTTTGGGGCCGCCTGAAGTCACTTTTCTTTTGCAGACGGCCCCAAAAGTGGGGCCGCCCAGATTCAGCTCTGGGTCAAAATTTAGCCCCAGAAGTGGGGCCCAGATTTCCCATACAGGCCAGATGATGGACGCTGAGTCCTCGTGTCGTTCCTACTTCCTCTCATTTACAATTTACAATTGAGCGTCAGTCCGGCGTGACCGTCGGTTCACGTCTGGCGCGGCGTCGGCTGACGATTAACGGATCGACCGTGAACCTAGGGGGACTGCGCTGGACGTCTCAAAAAATGTGTCAGTTTGGGGTGCATAAAATGGGCACGATGTCAGGTGGGATTTGTGAGATTTCTTCAGGTCACTTGCAGTGAACACGGAGAGCAACTTTTGCGCAGCTTTGCAGTTCTCGAATGTGATTCAGGAAGCAAGATTACCCCCCACCCCATAGAATCTTAGCGTAGATGTTGCAGGATTGGTGCACGAGGGATGGTACACATGTAGCGGAGTCGTGTCTTCCCCGGTTTAACAACCATTGTATATTTAAAACGGGCTCACCTCGACTCCGCTGCCGTTCTAAGGGGAATTCCACTTTGGAAGGACTCCGCCGACTCCGCTTACATGAACTCCACCGACTCCGCCCACACATGGAACTCGGATGCTTTTTTCAGTAGCTTCTGCGGCGCTGAACTTGGCGTCGGAACTTATGTCAAGAATTGAGACGTCCGACCCGGACCTCCCAGGTTGCCAGTTGGCTCAGAGAATTGCTGACGGCTGCAGAAATCGTGAGGGTTTTGCGCAATCAGCCGCCGGTCAGTGATGTAGCGCGCCGAAACTTATGAGTTTAACTTCGCAGATGGTGTGTCCCAAAATCTCAACCTGCTGGGTCCGAAGACGGGGTCGTCAGGCGGCCTCCTGGAAGGCATTTGGGGCCCCATTTTTGGGGCCGCCTGAAGTCACTTTTCTTTTGCAGACGGCCCCAAAAGTGGGGCCGCCCAGATTCAGCTCTGGGTCAAAATTTAGCCCCAGAAGTGGGGCCTAGATTTCCCATATAGGCTAGATGACGGACGCTGAGTCCTCGTGTCGTTCCTACTTCCTCTCATTTACAATTGAGCGTTAGTCCGGCGTGACCGTCGGTTCACGTCTGGCGCGGCGTCGGCTGACGATTAACGGATCGACCGTGAACCTAGGGGGACTGCGCTGGACGTCTCAAAAAATGTGTCAGTTTGGGGTGCATAAAATGGGCACGATGTCAGGTGGGATTTGTGAGATTTCTTCAGGTCACTTGCAGTGAACACGGAGAGCAACTTTTGCGCAGCTTTGCAGTTCTCAAATGTGATTCAAGAAGCAAGATTACCCCCCACCCCATAGAATCTTAGCGTAGATGTTGCAGGATTGGTGCACGAGGGATGGTACACATGTAGCGGAGTCGTGTCTTCCCCGGTTTAAAAACCATTGTATATTAAAAACGGGCTCACCTCGACTCCGCTGCCGTTCTAAGAAGAGTTCCATCTTAGAAGGACTCCGCCGACTCCGCTTACATGAACTCCACCGACTCCGCCCACATATGTAACTCGGATTCCTTT
>CAJNDS010001001.1:0-38948 GCA_905221605.1 Symbiodinium natans
ATTAAATAATTTTAATAATTTAAATCCGAAACGCCCCTTTCGGATTTGCAGTATTTAAATTATTTAATTCTGGGCAGACGTTGCGCGTGGACCTTGCCGTACTTCATCATATCCCTCTTCTCGGCCTATCTCTTCTGCTCCTTTCCTTACTCCATAATCATTCCTCTTGAGTTGTTCTTATCTGGAAAAGAAAGAAGGAAGGGAGAGATAAGGGAGATAGGATAGATAAAGAAGAGTGCCATCTTCTCTGCGCCTTGTTTTGTCTCTCCCTCTTCTCTATTCATCTCTCTTCTATTCTTTTCTTTGCTGTTCTATTGAAATTGGATTCCCTGTATCTCTCCTCTGTCCTTCTCTCTCGCTCCTCTTCTCCTGTTCCCCTCTAAACGATTGCTCTTTACAGATAGGTGCCCTCCCTCCTCGTCAGGAAATCTCTTTTCGCTTATTTTGCTTTTTGAAGCGAATAAAACAACGGATAAGAGAGGAAAGGGAATGACTAAGTAAAGACAGGAGCTCTTCAATAGGTGCCCTCCTCCTCTTCAGGAAATCTCTTTTCCCTTATTTTGCTTTTTGAAGCGAAGAAAACAACAGATAAGAAGAGAGGAAAGGGAATGACTAAGTAAAGAGAGGAGCTCTTCAATTTCCCTCCCTATATCTGATGTTACTTTTCCTTCTTGGGCGGTGCCCTTCTTTCTCCCTTGAAGATGCAGAAAACGATCAGGAAGGGCACCCGTTCCATCGCCCGTATATAGACAGAGATAAATCATGAGCATCAGCTGGGTTTGCTGCCGATCCAAAATGGGCGTCCCTTTAATCGCCTTCTGTGTCTTGAAACGAGCAAAAGGGGCACCCTTACTAAGTGTTTTCTTGTAGTGTCCCTTTTCTTCGCTTGAAGACGCAGAAAACGATCCAAAAAGGACACCCGTTCCATCGCCCGTATATGGGGACAGAGATAAATCATGAGCATCAGCTGCCAATCCAAAATGGGCGCCCCTTTTAATCACTTGCTGTGTCTTCAAACGAGCAAAAGGGACAGCCTAAGTGTTTCCTTGCGGTGTCCCTTTTCTTCGCTTGAAGATGCAGAAAACGATCTAAAAGGACACCTGTTCCATCGCCCATATATAGGGAGAGAGAGAGAGAGAGAGAGAGAGAAATTATGAGCATCAGCTGGGTTGGCTGCCAATCCAAAATGGGCGTCCCTTTTAATCGCCTTCTGTGTCTTCAAACGAGCAAAAGGGACACCCTAAGTGTGCTCTTGTGGGGTGTCCCTTTTCCTCGCTTGAAGATGCAGAAAAGGATCAAAAAGGACACCCATTCCATCGCCCATATATAGGGAGAGAGAGAGAGAGAGAGAGAGAGAGAAATCATGAGCATCAGCTGGGTTGGCTGCCAATCCAAAATGGACGTCCCTTTTAATCGCTTTCTGTGTCTTCAAACGAACAAAAGAAAACACCTAGGTTCCTCACTTGAAGATCCAGAAAACGGCCCAACAAGGACACCCGTTCCATCGCCCATATATGGAGAGAGAGAGAGGGAGAAGGGAAAAAATCATGAGCATCAGCTGGGTTTGCTTACATGTTCATTGTTATTCCTGTTGTTTTTTTCTAACGGAAATGAACAAGAGGAAAGATGAAAACGAGCACCATCTTCTCTTTGCCTGACTTTTGCATTTCGCCTGTCCTCATTTCTCTTCCATTCTTTTCATTGCTCTTCCATTTAGAGTTGCATTCCTTTTGATCTCTCCTCTCTCCTTTCTCTCTCCCTTCTCTTCTCTTGTTCTCCTTCAAATCTCAAAAACACACAAAAGGAAGTTTCTTTTCCTTGTTGAATGAAGAATGAAAAAAGAAGAAAAGAGATAGGGAAAGAAATTGAAGAGCTCCACTGCCTATTGGTTCATTCCATTTCCTCTTTTTCTATGTGTTGTTTTCCTTGTCGTTTCAGAAAGCAAGCAAAATAAGGGCAAGGGGGCTTCCTGAAGAGGAGAGAGGGCACCTATCTGCGAAGAGGTCTTGTCCTTTTTAATAATAGGGGAAAAGAGAGAGACAAGGAAGGGAGAGATGATAGATAAAGAAGAGTGCCATCTTCTTTGCGCCTTGTTGTGTTCCTCCGTCTCCTTGTTCCTTGTCTCCTCTCTTCTGTTCAGTACCCTTCCAGAAAATTAAAATGGCCTCCTTGTTGTCTCTCCTCTCTCACTTCCCTTTCCCTTCTCTCCTTCTGTTTCCGTTTAACTGATAAAACACAAGACAGGAACTTGTATGATAAAGCAGTGGAAGGTAAAGCAGAGGGTGACTCCTTGCGCTTGGACCTTGCCGTACTTCATCATGTCCCCTTCTCGGCCTACTTCTGCTCTTTTCCTTACTCTTCTCCTTTTCATAAATTCTTCCTCTTTAGTTGTTCTTATTTCGAAAAGAAAGAGGGAAGGGAGAGATAAGGGAGATAGGATAGATAAAGAAGAGTGCCATCTTCTCTGCGCCTTGTTTTGTCTCTCCCTCTTCTCTATTGATCTCTCTTCTATTCTTTTCTTTGCTGTTCTATTGAAATTGGATTCCCTGTATCTCTCCTCTGTCCTTCTCTCTCGCTCCTCTTCTCCTGTTCCCCTCTAAACGATTGCTCTTTACAGATAGGTGCCCTCCCTCCTCTTCAGGAAATCTCTTTTTCGCTTATTTTGCTTTTTGAAGCGAATAAAACAACGGATAAGAGAGGAAAGGGAATGACTAAGTAAAGACAGGAGCTCTTCAATAGGTGCCCTCCCTCCTCTTCAGGAAATCTCTTTTCCCTTATTTTGCTTTTTGAAGCGAAGAAAACAACAGATAAGAAGAGAGGCAAGGGAATGACTAAGTAAAGAGAGGAGCTCTTCAATTTCCCTCCCTATATCTGATGTTACTTTTCCTTCTTGGGCGGTGCCCTTCTTTCTCCCTTGAAGATGCAGAAAACGATCAGGAACACCCGTTCCATCGCCCATATATAGACAGAGATAAATCATGAGCATCAGCTGGGTTTGCTGCCGATCCAAAATGGGCGTCCCTTTTAATCGCTTTCTGTGTCTTGAAACGAGCAAAAGGGGCACCCTTACTAAGTGTTTTCTTGCGGTGTCCCTTTTCTTCGCTTGAAGATGCAGAAAACGATCCAAGAAGGACACCCGTTCCATCGCCCATATATAGACAGAGAGAAATCATGAGCATCGGCTGGGTTTGCTGCCGATCCAAAATGGGCGTCCCTTTTAATCGCTTTCTGTTTCTTGAAACGAGCAAAAGGGACACCCTAAGTGTTTCTTGTGGTGTCCCTTTTCTTCGCTTGAAGATGCAGAAAACGATCCAAGAAGGACGCCCGTTCCATCGCCCATATATGGGGAGAGAGAGAAATCATGAGCATCAGCTGTGTTTGCTGCCAATCCAAAACGGGCGTCCCTTTTAATCGCTTGCTGTGTCTTCAAACGAGCAAAAGGGACACCCTAAGTGCTTTCTTGTGGGGTGTCCCTTTTCCTCGCTTGAAGATGCAGAAAACGATCAAAAAGGACACCCATTCCATCGCCCATATATAGGGAGAGAGAGGTTGGCTGCCAATCCAAAATGGACGTCCCTTTTAATCGCTTTCTGTGTCTTCAAACGAACAAAAGAAAACACTTAGGTTCCTCACTTGAAGATGCAGGAAACGGCCCAACAAGGACACCCGTTCCATCGCCCATATATGGAGAGAGAGAGAGAGAGGGAGAAAGGAAAAAATCATGAGCATCAGCTGGGTTTGCTTACATGTTCATTGTTATTCCTTTTGTTTTTTCTAACGGAAATGAACAAGAGAAGAGAAAAATAAGAACCAGAGGAAAGATGAAAACGAGCACCATCTTCTCTTTGCCTGATTTTTGCATTTCGCCTGTCCTCATTTCTCTTCCATTCTTTTCATTGCTCTTCCATTTAGAGTTGCATTCCTTTTGATCTCTCCTCTTTCCTTTCTCTCTCTTTTCCTTCTCTTCTCTTGTTCTCCTTTAAATCTCAAAAACACACAAAAGGAAGCTTCTTTTCCTTGTTGAATGAAGAATGAAAAAAGAAGAAAAGAGATAGGGAAAGAAATTGAAGAGCTCCATTGCCTATTGGTTCATTCCATTTCCTCTCTTTCTATGTGTTGTTTTCCTTGTCGTTTCAGAAGGCAAGCAAAATAAGGGCAAGGGGGCTTCCTGAAGAGGAGAGAGGGCACCTATCTGCGAAGAGGTCTTGTCCTTTTTAATAATCGAGGGAAAAGGGAGAGACAAGGAAGGGAGAGATGATAGATAAAGAAGAGTGCCATCTTCTTTGCGCCTTGTTGTGTTCCTCCGTCTCCTTGTTTCTTGTCTCCTCTCTTCTGTTCAGTACCCTTCCAGAAAATTAAAATGGCCTCCTTTTTGTCTCTCCTCTCTCACTTCCCGTTCCCTTCTCTCCTTCTGTTTCCGTTTAACTGATAAAACACAAGAAAAGAACTTGAATGATAAAGCCTAGGAAGGTAAAGGAGATAAGGGAGATAGGATAGATAAAGAAGAGTGCCATCTTCTCAGCGCCTCGTTTTGTCTCTCCCTCTTCTCTATTCATCTCTCGTCTATTCTTTTCTTTGCTATTCCACTGAAATTGGATTCCTGTTATCTCTCCCCTCTCCTTCTCTCTCCCTCCTCTTCTCCTGTTCCCCTCTAAATGACAAAAACACAAGAAAGGAAGAACAAGTGGGGAATGGAAGCCCTTTTCCTGTCTTCTCCTGTTGCAATAAAGAAGGAAAAGAGCATAGGAGATAAGGAAAGGAATTGAAGAGCTCCTCTCGCTACTTTATCATGCCCTTTCCTTTCTATCTACCACACCAAAACACGACTCTCAGCTTCCAAATAGACCCTATTTAAGCCACCCCCCCCCCCCCCCCCCCCCCCCCCCCCCCCGCCCCCTCCCTTAAGAACCCTAGAAAAATGTCATAGGGGTCGCCCATTGCAGCGCCTTTCAACTGCTTTTCTTCGAGTCGAGTGATTCCCCACCCAATAGACGGGGGCCGGGGGTCAGAGGGCTTCAGGAACCCAAAGCCCTAGGCCCTAAACCCTAAACCCCAAACTCCAGGGCTCAGAGGAACATAGGACGTTAGGGCATCAGGGTTGAGAACTTTCAGGGATGCAACGCTCTCGGGGGCTTAGCTTATGTGTGTGTGTGTGTTCTTTATCGTTATTCTTACAACTATTACTACTATTGCTATTATTGATAATAATAATAATTATTATTATTATTGTTGTTGTTACTCTTTTTGTTGTTTACTTATTTTCGGGGGGGGGGGGTTGGTGGCTTAGCAGGGAGTGTGTGTGTGTGTGTAAGAAGTACAGGAGGAAGGGTCAAAAAAGGGCTTAGGAGCTCGATGTCAAGGCCCATGAAGCCGAAACCCTTCGGCTGAGGGCTTCAGGGTTCAGGGTTCAGGGTTTAGGGCTTCAGGGTCTTTTAGGGACCCCCCTCCATCTACGGCTCAAGGCTTGTTTAGGGTTGTTTTGGGTTTAGGGTTGTTTAGGGTTGTTTAGGGTTGTTTAGGGTTTAGGGTTTAGGGTTGGTTTTGCCACCTGCCTTGCAGCCTCGCAACTACACTGCAGTGTCCAACTTGAGCCTGTGCAGTGTCCGGAAAAAAGGGGACGGGTTGTTTACGGTTGTATACGGTTTAGGGTTTGGGGGATGAGGCTTTCCAGCACCCAGCATCCTTCGCGCAAGGCTGCGCTCAGACTGGTGCGGTCCAAGCCACACATCGAAGCGTCCGAGCAGGAACTTGCCACCCGAGGGCATGCCTGCAGAGACTGGACTGCGCTACCCTCCCCCGCCCCCCCCAAGGAGATACGCGGATATGGGCCATTCTCCAAAGTAGGTTCCCTCTTTTGGATCCTTATTATAAGGCGGCCCCTAATACTCAGGGTACGTCTAACCGGGCCATAATTCAGACAACTCCCTAAACCCTAAGCCCTAAGACCATCTAGTTGAGGGGTATTCCTTCTTGCCATTCCAAAACCAAGGCAATCTGGAGGAATTCAGAGGTACTTGGAGGTTCGTGGGAACCTGATTTAGGGGACTTACAACCCGGCTTCTAAGTACCCACATGAACAACCAGGTAGATCAACCTCACCTAAACTACCCTAAACCCGAAACCCTACACCCTAAACCCTAAACCCAAAGCACTAAACCCAAACCCCAAAACCCTCAGTCTACCATGGGTTGCTCTTACCCCGGCACCCAGCAGCAACGCCTGTGAGCTTGCCAGCGGCCCCTTCTCCGCCATCCTTGAATAGGCAAACCTCAGCACTCCAGGTTTAGGGCTTAGGGTTTAGAGTTTAGGGTTTAGGAGAAAAGGGTTTAGGGTTTCGGGGCAAGCAGGCTTGAAAGGCATCATCATGTGGCGCTTGTTTTCATGGGTGTCTATAGCCCGAAACCCTAAAACCCAAACCCTACACCCTAAACCCTAAACCCTAAAGCGCGGCAGTCAGGGCTCAGGGTTCAGGGTTTAGGATTCAGGGCCTATGAGGGTGGGTCCTGGCTTGGGATCCTTCCACACTCCAGCATCTAAAATTCGTGTCGTCCCTCTGGCTTTGGTTGGCGAGGCAGAGTCGATTCCTACAGCACGCCACTCCTGAATTCACTGCCTGGCAGCACACTTGCATGGATCCGGGATCATCTGCGCCTGTGCGCATGTTCAACTTTACTAGGAAGAGGTGCTTCTCACAGTGATTATGTTTCTATCCGTTGTTGGCTGCATAGGCGAGGTGCATATTTGTGGCCACAACGGCTCAACTCAGCCACCGTGTTCCAAACCAAGCAACAAGAATCAGAAGTGTCTGATTAGCAGGCCCAAACCCTAAACCCGTGTGTTCCTTACTCTTCGGCATCAAATTGCTAGAGATGCTGCCATCCTCTAAACCCTGAACCCAAGTCCTCGACCCAATCATTGCCCCTCGCCTCGTCGCCGAAGCGAGCCATACGTAGCTCCTGTGTACGCTATATGGCTCGGCTTGCCACTAACCTAAGATACAAAAACACGATGCCCTTTTTTCGGGCGAGCGGGGTACAGACAGGAAGCGTTTACAACAGGAAAAATAAGGTAAATTGATAAGGGCATTGTTTGGTGCAATGGGGTGTACAAGGGTTAACGTAATCCTTAAGCAAAAAAAGCAACAGAATTGCCTGGCACACGAGCCGCCAAAATCAACTTTTACAAGGGGTTGAAGGTTTTGGGTTTCCGGGCGGCGCTCACGTCTGGACTCAGGCCAAGGAGGGGGCCTAGTGCTTTGGGGATTAGGCTCTGGAGCTTAGGGCCCAGGGGTTTTTTTGGGGCGGCATCCTTAAGGAAGCCAAATGACCGCTACAAGGGTTTCTGGTTCAAAAACCCTTAAAGAGAGGGGTTTAGGGTTTAGGGTTTAGTGCTTAGGGTGGTACATGACCCCAACTTGAGGGTTCACTTGGTTCCCAAGGGTGGGGTTGGTTGGTCGGCTTCGGTTTAGGGTTTAGGGTTTAGGGTTCAGGGTTCAGGGTTCAGGGTTTAGGGTTTAGGGTTTAGAAGTTTAGAAGTTTAGAAGTTTAGGAGTTTAGAAGTTTAGGGCCTAAACAGTTTCGGGTGTAGGCGTATGGGGTCCCAAGCCGAACAGACTGCATGTCTGGTCACATTGCTCATAATCCCGAGCAGCTTTAGAGCCCCCAGAGCCCGCAACAACCCTAAACCCTAAACACTGAACATAAGTGCTGTAGGGGCCTTCATAATTCGAACAAGGTTTCGGGGGGAGGGGGGGGGGGGGGCAGTCGCCAAGGCCTTGGGATTTTGGGGGGACCCTAAACCAGGGCCAGACCCTAAACCCTAAACCCCGGACCCTAAAGCCTAAACTCTACACCCTAAACTCCGCCTCCTCGCAACAAAACACACACACAACAAAAACCAGAGACAACGCCAGAGAGAGAAGGGAGAGAGAGAGAGAGAGAGAGAGCGAGATGGAGAGAGAGCGAGGGTGAGAGCAGCTGCCTGTGTCACCTTCCTCTTCGTACCGTCACGCACCTCGTCACCTGGGGGGCAACTCAAAGGATCCCAGGAGATTAGGATTTAGAGGTTTAGGGTTTGGGGTTTGTGGGTATGGGGTTTGGGGTTTAGGGATTGCGGTTTGAGGTTTAGGGTCTTAGGTTTGGGGTCTAGGGATTGGGGTTTAGGGATTGGGATCTAGGGCTTGGGGTTTAGGGCTGACGCGGACTTGGAGAGTCAACGCGATCCATACTGGGGCTCAGGGCCTGCAGAACGTACAAAGACTTGTGGGGAAGGCGCCCCGCACCCACGGAGAATCCCCTCAAAAACGACAACGTCGGGATGTTCCCCCTTATGCTGAGAGTCCTTCATCGGGAGGGCGGTACTGCAATCCCTACTAAGGACTGCTGGTGTAAGGGGAACATCCCAAGAACAACCCTTGCACCCCAAACCCGAAAACTAAAAGCAAAACTTCAGAAACCCTGAACCCCAAAACCGCATGAACAACTTTGTTGAGCTTACACATGATTCAGATGAAGAATGGAACTGCCGACCACTCTTGTGCAAGCAATTGAACAGAGATAAGATTGATAAAGCACCGGTCAAACCTAGTCTAAGGACCCCCTTGTCCCTGAATTCAATGGTTTTTCCAGGCTTTTCAGCATAGGAGTTCCTCCGCTTTTTACCCTAAACCCTCTCTCTCTCTCTACCCTAAACCCTAAACCCTAAATCCTAAGTCACTTGGCAAGCCATCCAGGAGCCGGCTTTGCCGGAAACTGTCGTGAGAGCCGAACCCTTGAACCCCAAGCTTGGCATCTGTTTTTAGGGTTTAGGGTTTAGGGTTTAGGGTCCCCCACCCCATCCCCCCTCCCCCCCTCTACACCCAAGCCTTCTAGTGCTTAGGACTTCCCTGGGACTCTCCTTACCTACAGTTTAATGGGTTGTACAGATTATATTAAGGGGTAGTTACCACGAAACTGTAGGTAAATGGATTTCCAGGTAGGCATTGTGGGGCTTCGGGGTTTCGGGCTGAGAGAGGTTTTTTTGGGGTGTGCCCGTGAGGCAAGAACACACAAGTCTTTCTTGGTTCACAGCCACCCATAATTCAAATGGATCTGCATTTTAGGGTGTGAGGTGTCGCAGAGTAGCTGAAAACCAGTAACCCAAGCCCAAAACTACAAGTCCGCAAAACCCTAAGCCCCAAAACCTTACCCTAAACACCTCCACTCAAGGCACCAGATAGGGACTATCGGATAAGTAGGGGTTATGTAACCCTAAACCCTAAATCCTCCTCCCGCTGGCAGCTGGGCTTTCCGGCGTACCCGGTCGGTTGGCGGCGAGAGCTTCCGAAGTTCGCGGTATGGCGTGCCGAGCCTGATCTAGTTTGGGGTTTAGGGTTTAGGGTCTAGTTTGGGGTTTCAGGCAGGAAAAATCTCCCTTTCGATTTTCTGGGCTCCCCAACCCCCCCCCCCCCCCCCCCCCGAAAAGAACTCGCGAGGTTTTAAGGGCCAGGATTCTGGGGCATTTTGTCGGGCTAAGAGTCAAGGATTGGCATCTTTGACGGCTTTTCAGACGATGGTCCCTTGCCGCCTTAAGGCTCCAAGGACCCTCCTACAGGACTGGTACCTCCTAAGGAGGGTTCTGGGGTCTCAATTCCTGGGGTTTTGAGGACCCAAGAGCCTGAGGGCCACGTAGTGTTTTAGGCTGCGTCCTGCCGTTGTAACTGCTGGAAGGTCCTGGGCTTCAACTGCTTGTGGCTCGATTTAGGGTTTGGGGGGTAGGGTTTAGGGTTTAGGGTTTAGGGTTTAGGGTTTAGGGTTTAGGGTTTAGGGTTTAGGGTTTAGGGTTTAGGGTTTAGGGTTTAGGGTTTAGGGTTTAGCCAAGCCGATCCCCAGAACCTTCCTGCCTTGGTTCGGGCCTAAAACACAAACCCAGGGTTTAGGGTTTAGGGCTTAGGGCTTAGGGTTTCACCCGGTAGCCCTCAACCCGGCAAGCCCTGCACCCTAATCCTGCAAAAAGCTCCTTCTCATTGAGGTCTCCACCCTAAACTCCAAACCCTAAACCCGAAACCCCAAACTCCAAACCCTAAACCCTAAACCCTAAACCCTAAACCCTAGACCCGAAAACCCGGCCTTCGCAGTTCTTCCAAGAGCTGCCACACGACATCCTCCGGCCATCCGGGTCTCGTGACTGTTTTGGGGTTGAGGGCTGGGCCTTTTGGGGTTTAGGATTTGAGGTTTAGGGGTTAGGGTTTAGGGGTTTAGGGGTTTAGGGGTTTAGGGGTTTAGGGGTTTAGGGGTTTAGGGGTTTAGGGGTTTAGGGGTTTAGGGGTTAGGGGTTTAGGGGTTTAGGGGTTTAGGGGTTTATAGGGGTTTAGGGGTTTAGGGGTTTAGGGGTTTAGGGGTTTAGGGGTTTAGGGGTTTAGGGGTTTAGGGTTTAGGGTTTAGGGTTTGAGTGTAGGGATTTGGACCCAAACCGGCTTGTTTGTAGGCTCTTGTTTAAAACGACTTGTAAGATAACCTACGAAAATGTAGGCTTTGGGGCGCATGAACTGTTCAGGGTAAGTACATTCGAGTCTTCAGCGATGGATATACTCCCTCCCCACTACTCCCTAAGGCTCCAGGTTCCCTAGGTACCTACCCCCATGAACTATACACAAACTGGCACCCCCGAATCCGTAAGTTCTGTGAGGAAGAAAGACGGCCCAAAAATCTAGAAAAAAAAAAACAGCCCGCGCTCCGAAACCGAAAATCCTCTAGCCGTCCTGAGGAGGCGGTGGCTGATTCGAATTCGAATTCGACCTAGGTAGCTCTCGGGAGGATTTTGGCTCTCTCCGGTCTCCTCATGCAGCGCCGCCTTTGGGGTTGGTTCTGGGTTTAGAGTTCTAGGCTGCCCCGTAACCAAGGCTTAAAAAGGGTGCCCTTTTTTGCTTAAAGGGGATTATAAGGGAACCTAAACCCCCCAAAAAGGGAATAAGGGTACTACTGGGCATCCTAGAGTTGGTTCAAGAGATTATTTTGTTACGCAAAACAGTAACAGGTGTAAGGGCCAGGGTCGACGTTCAGGGTGTGAAGAAAAGAACAACCGCGGCAACCCACTCTCGCCACTTGGGGTCATTGACGGGTATTCAACGGGTGTTTGTGGCCCTAAACCCTAAACCCGACACCTTAAACCCTAAACGCTAAACGGCCCTTGTTGGCAAGATGTGGGATGATATGAGTTTGCAGGGTGTGGTTTAGTATTCAGGGCGCCATGCATGGCGGCGTTTGCAAGTGGGCAAGAGCCGAGTGCGAAAAACATGCCATGAACAGTGCCAAGACAGCAGCAAGAAGGCCACCGCAAGAGTCCCTGTGCACCAGGCTTCTGTGTATCCGACTGGATGTGTCGTCCCTAAACTACTATGTGCTTAATAAGACCCCCCCAAAAAAAACACATATATATATATATATGTCAAAAATGATCTTGCTTGTGAGGGTACTATGGGGACTCTTATCGTTCATTTTTGAGATCTTCTTGAGCAAATAGTAGTAAAACCTAGACACTTTCGTGTTGGACATTCCCAAACATGTTTGGTTGTTGCTGAGCCTCCCTAAACCCTAAACCATTCTAAACCCCAAACCCTAGACCGTATAAACCCTAAACCCTAAACCCTAAACCCTAAACCCTAAACCCTGAACCCTAAACCCCAAACCCTAAACCCTAAACCCTAAAAGCCATGAGGTCCGCACGCGACAGGCCGGTAAGAGCTCGCAAGGCCGGGCTGAGATCGAGGCTCCTCCTGTCTGGTGTGCTTCGAAACCCTTGTTTAGGGTATTAGGGTTTAGGGTTTAGGGTTTCGGGTTTTAGGGTTTAGGCCCAAAATTGCCGGTCACTAAACCGGAAACCCTTAACCCTAAGCCCCAAACCTAAACGGACCCGAAGGGGCCCCTTAGGCTCAAAATAGACCGAAAACCTTTTGTAGGAAGGCCTTGTGGCCCAAAAAAAACAAAACTAAGAGGCTCATTTAGGGAAAGTATTCTAGTGCTTACACCGTATACTCACAGTCCTTAATAGGGATTATCATAGGAGGTACGATAATCCCTATGACCCTATGAAGGACTGTTAGTATAAGGGGACTTATCGTGAAGCAATCGACGAATTGGTCATTTCCGCAATTTTTCCTAAGAACACCCAGTTCCCTAAACCCTATAAACCCTAAACCCTAAACCCTCAACCCTAAACCTCAAACCCTTTGCTTGTTTGGGGGTTGGAGTTTCGGGCGCAGGGTCCCTTGGCAGCCGGCTGTCGACCAGCATTCCCGTCACCGCCTGCATGGGAGGCGTGGGCTGGGAAGGGCTTAGGGTTTAGGGTTTGCAGAGCTTAGGGATTGCAGGGTTGGCAGGGCTTTCGGGTTTCGGGTTTCGGGTTTAGGGATTTAGGGATTTAGGGTTTGCAGAGGTTTGCAGGGATTGAGGTTGTCTTCGTGGATTGGTACCCAGAGATTGTCCAGCACTGGCCAAAACGACGGTCCTGTCGGCAAAAGCCTGAATCCCCTACACACCCAAACCCGCGTAAGCCCTATCAACCCTATAACCCCTGAACGGCCCTAACCCCTATAAACACGCTCCTGTGTATTCAGGGTGCCCAAACCTTGGAGGTTCATGGGTACGTATAAGCAGGGTTATAAGCAAGCGATCTATTGCTATATCCTTGCGTCGGCTTCTTTCTACCCTGAAAGTACCCATGAACCTCCTAGCGCCCACAAGGGGCCATCATGTCGCGGCGGTTTAAGGGATTAGGGTTTAGGGCAAGTATTGCAACGCCTGGGATTGGATCGTCCGTGGACCCTAGGCTGGAACTATGCACCCTAAACATAAACCCTAAACCCTGAACCCAAATTCTGCGAAGAGGTGTCTCAACCCATCCACCCAGCCACTATCGGACAGCTAGAGCCGAGTCATCCATGTAACTTTCGGGGGGTTTCCCTGTACTGCCAGGGACCCAAGAATTGGGTCACTAGAGCCCCATAATTAGGTGCCTGGAAGGATTGGGTTTAAGGTTTGGATATCTGTCATCATACGCTTTACCTGACAGCGGTGTTGCTGTCACGGCGTTCTGCCGTGGGCCCGCGCGCCTCATTGCGCGCCATGATTGCAAGCCACAGCTACGAAGGGATTGAGGGCCAGCCTAAACCCTAAAAAGCCTTAAGCCGTAAACCTAGGAGCTGCCTTGTGCAAGCACAGTTCATGAACTTCGAAACTCAATGCGATGTGCTTTGGAGTTGCCTAGATCACACAAGGCAGGGGAATCGCTGAAAGAAAGTTGGATGTGACTTGTTTGCATTGGGCTGCTTGGCTGCATTTGCAGACGTTGATCCAACCGAGAGGCGGCGTTCGGAACCTCGATCGTCTCGTGCCTTCCTACATCGGGGAGTGCTGAATCCCATAACTTCGGGCCTCTGAGACAATGCTGATGCTAGGCTGTTATACGAAACGCAGTCTATACGGAACTTGGAGCCCTAGCAAAAAACGATAGCTTAACTGTTTCTTAGGATTAAAGTATCCCTAAGCAGTGAGAGAAAGGATCGACCTGCAAGCCATGTCAGTTCAAATTATTGCATCCGTAGCCCGCAGCTTAACGAAGCGAGCACAGTACGCATCGCCAAGCCTATTCCAACCTTGGCCTCCTGAGGGTTTAGGGTTTAGGGTTTAGGGTTTAGGGTTTGCGCCGTGGGGGGTTGGGCTCACCTCCCTTCGTTGGGCCTCTGCTGAGGCGTCCTCCTGAGGGACATGGGAGAGGTTTAGGATTTAGGGCTTAGGGCTTAGGGTTTAGGGTTTAGGGATACCTCATTGGGGTCCTTATAATGAGGGAGCCCTACTCTATATTTGGGGGTCCATTTTCGGATTCCCTTATTTTCGTAAACCCCCACATGTGAGTCTGGGACTAAACTGCGGCAAGGTATTTTGGGGGCGGGTACGAGGGCCCTTGCTATGGGCCCTAAACTTCGAAATGCCCCTCATTATATCTCTCTGTGCTGCCAGGGGCCTATAGTACTTAGCTTACTAGAGCCCCCAAAGGACCGCATAATGACCTGGAAGGATAGGGTATAGGTTCGTTATGATATGGGATGCGTAGGAGGCATGTCGGGTTCTGTACTAAAGTCCAAGTTCCGCAGAGTGGAGGCACAGACCTGGCGCCCCAAGTGTCTCGCCATTTGAGATTGGGCACTGAAAACTATGTCTCTGAAAAGTCATGTGGGCCGGGGGTGCTCGACCCTAAACCCTAAACCCTAAACCCTAAACCCTTTTTGCAACTGGGAACCCTAAACCCTAAACCCTAAACCCTTTTGACCCCGCGAGCTCTGCCGGGTTTCAAGCTGTCCAAGCAGCCCTAAACCCTAAACCCGAAACCCTAAACCCTAAACCCTCCCTAGCCCCTAAAAGCCCTCAACCTGTCCTGCGGAAGTCCCAGGAAGCTGGCGCTGGCGGAGGACATCTCCATGAAGGGGGCCTCGGTATAACTACTAGGGTTTAGGGTTTAGGGTTTAGGGTTTAGGTTTAGGTTTAGGGAACACATGAAACCCATTTTCCCTACTTGGAGGTTCATGGGTACTTTTAACCCCGATTAGAAGCCTCCTTGCAACCTACTTAGAGGACTTAGGGGACTTAGGGGGCTTAGAAGTAGAGTTGTAATTGGGGCTCTAAGTATACCCTGAACCTCCAGGTACACCTCCGCGCCGCAGATTTAACGTATGCAGGTCGGGATGCTCCTTCCCCCTCAGACTAACAGTCCTTCACAGGGATGAGAACTAGGGGTGGTATTACAATCCCTACCCATTAAGGGGTCGGACTGCTGGTTTCAGGGGGAAGCATCCCGATTTATAGGGTTTGGGGCACAACTTGAGGAAACAAATCACGTTTCCCCGGCTGGTGCGCATGAAGAGAAAACTTTATAGGAGCAAAAGGGCGACGTGCAAAAACAATGTTGTGGTTTCGGGTTTAGGTTTAAGGTTTCACAAACCCTAAACCCTAAACCCTAAACCCCAAACCCCAAACCGTAATCTTCAGCCCTAAAGTGGTCTTGTAAGGGGAAAACACATCAGGATGGCCGAAGAGCAGGATGGCCGGGGAACTTCGACGAAGACTCGGGATACCAACGGGCCGAGGCGAAGTTCGACGAAGGTGGGGGGGCCGGGCGAAGGTTCGACGAAGGCCGGGAGGTTCGACGAAGGGGGAGGGGGTTTGACGAAGGCCGATACAAAAGGCCAAGACAAAGGCCGAAAAAAAACGCGAGGGTTCGACGAAGGCTAAATGAAGGCCGGAGGTTCGACGAAGGCCACAAGGGCCGGGAGGGGGGTTCGACGAAGGCCAAGGGTTTCGACGAAGGCTAGGGGGGTTCGACGGCCTTTGCCGAAGGCTGTGTGCCATCCGCCCCCATACGCCGTCCTGATCGGTTTGCCCCTGATCTTGAGGACTTGGCAGCTCCGTCGCAGTCGATGCTGCTATGTGCAAGCATGGCACCTTTCTCCCTCTCTCGTCACTGCCCCTCTCTTTCCCTAAGGCTCTACGGCCTCTTATTGTAGGGATTTTGGGCCAAGAGGCCTTCATCATAAGGCTTTTGGGCTGTTTTGAGCCGAAGGGTTTAGTTCTATTTTCTGTCTTCTATGCTTGTGATTGTTTACGCCTTTCATTGAATCTTGCCAGCGTAGCCTCTCTTAGCCTCTCTCTTTGTTTCCCTCCCTCCCTCTCCTGCTCACACAGGGCTAAACTCAACCCCAGTTACCGCAGTTGCATCCCAAAACAATATACCACGATCTGCTTAAGAACCCCCCCCCCCCAAAAAAAAAAAAAAAAACAACTCCCTGTATGACCCTTAGAAGGAAGGGGGAATTCTTACAACCATAAAGCCTCTAAACCCTATAAACCCTGTAAACCTTATTTATAAACCCTGTAAACCCTACAAACCCTGTAGCTATACTCCTTTTAGAACCTTAAAAAAAATACATGTTTAATATCCTCTTGGGTTTATATGAAGAAAATTACAGAATACTTCCCCAAGGGGGATATAGATATACCCTGTAGAGAACCACCACGTCTCAAACTCTGCCACCCTCTCCGGGGCCACGGCAAAGCCGACTGCCGGCAGAAACTCGTTGGGATCGGTGGCATCTGCAAGAAGCTCCAACCTCAGAGGGAAAGCCTAAACCCTAAACCCTAAACCCGATGAAGCCTCAACACGCCGGGGTCCTAAACACCTCTAAGTCTGTATTTGCTGGGCCGGCCATCGGCGCAACGCTTCGGGTGTCGAGGCCCTGTCCCCCTAGAAAGTCTGAACTCTCCTCTTTTTTGCGTTGAAAAGCTGTGAAAATCAAACTCAAGAAACTAGCGACCCAAGAGCGACCTGGGATTAAAGGGGTGCCCTTTTTGGATTAAAGGGGCTCATAAGGGAACCTGGAATATGGGGTCCCAGGAAAGGTGTAGGTTGACCAAAAGGTAGATGCCGAGTAGACAAGAGAACCCAAAAACAACAAGCACAAACCCGAGCAGTCTCAGCCCTAAAACCGATAATGCACCAGTTGAGCCCCAAGCCCTAAACCCTGCAACCCTGAACCCTGCAGCATCTTACTTCTCCAATAACCAAGGAGGAAAAAGGCTTGTTGCTATTCCTACTAAATAAGGCAACCCCAAAAGTTACAAAAGTCCAAAAAACTTGGCCAAGGAAGGTACACACCGCCCTCCACCCCAACAAAAACCAACTCGGGGGTTTGTACGAAAATAAGGGAGCCCCGGATAGAGTCCCAAAAAAAAGTAGGATTCCCTTACCAATTAAGGGCCCCAAGAAGGTATCCCCTAAGTTCGGAAAGCCCTTAAACCCTAAACCCTAAACCCTAAACCCTAAACCCTAAACCCCCTAAACCCTCTAAACCCTAAACCCTAAACCCTAAACCCTAAACCCTAAACCCCCACTGTCGGAAACCCCCACTTCGGGTCTCCGGGCTGTGTGAGGTTCGCAGGGTGGTCGGAGAGATAGGCGCCCAGCATGGCGAGGTTCAACTGAAGCCAGGGGGCCTCCAGGATTGAAGAAGGGTTTAGGGTTTAGGGTTTAGGGTTTAGGGTCAGGGGGCCTCCAGGATCTGGCTGCATGGGGCATGCTGATGCCTTTTAGGGTTTGAGGTTTTAGGCGTTTAGGGGTTTAGGGTTGAGGGTTCTGGCTGCATAGGGCATGTTGACTAAGATGTGGAGGCTTACGAAAATGGGAGGCCCCAAATATCAACCCCCGATAGTAGGATTCCCTTATATTAAATGGACCCCAATAAGGTACCCACAATTTCGGAAACCACCATACCTATTGGGGTTTGGGGTTGTGGAACTCCGCGCTGCCTTTAAAGTGTGCTTCACTACAAAAGCCCCTTTGCAGGGTTTAGGGTTTAGGGTTTAGGGTTTAGGGTTTAGGGTTTAGGGTTTAGGGCAAGAAGCGGCAAACTCGGAGGCCCAAGTGGGCCGAACGAAGACCACACGCGACATTGGACAGTTTAGGGCAAGCTGGATGCCGCCCCCTCTGGCTGAACTGCATGCACCTTGACGGCTTCTTTTTTGGGCATCCGCCTAGCTGGACGAGCCACTGCAAGGATCCCGACATTGATGGGTTTCGAGTTCAGGGCTTCTGGCCTACAGCTCGAAACCCCAAGTGCCCTGATTGCTGATTTCCCTAAACCCTACCACAGTTACCCTACGCATAACCCTACCTATAAGTCCCCACGAACCTGCAAGTAAACCCTGGCCACTTCGCCCGCCTCTGAGAAACTACCTGAGCTCCAGATCTGTGCCAGAAGCAACGGCAGCACCTGCCCTCGAGGGCGTACTCATTGCAAGTAAACCCTAAACCCTAAACCCTAAACCCTAAACCCGAAACCCTCAACCCTAAGCTGCGCCGCCTGCCCCTCGGAGCCGCGCAGCACGGCACCCGCGTGGCTGACATGAAGGACCTGGCCATGTGAAGAAGGGCTTTGCACTACTAGTTTTGCGGTTTAGGGTTTAGGGTTTAGGGTTTAGGGTTTAGGGGTATCCCCGAAAGGACACCCAATATACACTCGCCAACAGCTACAAGGAGCCCTACATACACTCACCAAGCAGTCAATAGCAGTAGTGAAGCCCATTTTCTTATAGGTTGAATGGCAGTTGGGGGGGGCTCAGGAGCACCTGCAATGCTGAACTGTACTCGAAAAGTGTGTGTAACCAGATAGAATGAGGGCTTGCTTCCCTAGAAACCCTAGAAGCCCTAAAACGGCACACCGAGCTACACTCATGAGGCTCTGACCAATCGCCACTTGTCGCTGTCAGTGCCGCGATCCTGTCAGGCGCAAATGAACTCCCCGGCCAGCGGGAATTCCAGAGGGTTTATATGACGTTTATATATTAGGGTTTTGTATGATATGGGGTTTGCGCAAACCTGAAACATCCTGGAGCCAGAAATCTCAACCCTACACCCTAAACCCCAAAGACCAAAAGGTACCCTCAACTCTGAAGGAGCTGCGTCTCTTCTCAAGTGCTCACAGGCTGTGGGGCGTTAAACAAAGGCCCACTTGCAGCAACCTGGTGGTTTTTGTTGGCACCCGAATGTCTGGGCGAACCACTCCGCAAGGATGTATACGTAAAACATGCATAGAGCAAATATACAGTACGGTATAATAATAAAATTATATATATATATATATATATACATATGTATAGAGAGAGAGGAACAAAACAAAAGGGCAGGGTACCCAACAAGAGGCCATAATTTCAACAAATGCACCAGATTCTAGAAGCTCATAAGAAACCAGCTATCCTAACACCCACGAACACTAAGCCAGACCCAAAACCCAAAACCCAAAACCCAAAACCCCAAACCCAAAACCCTTCCAAGGTTGGCTCGGGGCGCCTTGGGGGGCGGCATGGGCACTGCCAGCCCTTGAGGGCCTTGTGGCGGTGGTGGCAGAGGCCAATGTACTTTTTTCTTGCTGGGGGGGGGGGGGGGGGGGGGGGGGGGGGGGGGGGGGGGGGGGCGGGGAAGGGGGGCGGAGGGGTGAGCCAACCGCCAAGAGCCAGACTACTATTTGCGTAAGAACCTTAAGAACCCCCAAAAACTAGAAGGTAATCATCCCTAGATTACCCTTCCTAGCGTCTTAGGAAGAACATTTCTGTCATGTTTATGATTATACATTCTTGTGGCGGGGAGTTCTTTAAGCAAATAGTAGTATAGTTTAGGGTCTTGCCAGAGGGTCCACTTGTAGCACTATGACGGGTTTAGGTACCCAGACACCATACTACTACATGGGCTTTGTGGGTATCAAACTCCAGAATAGTCCTAAAATCGCTAAGGATTCTATCAGGGACTTGCACAATGATGAGCTGCGACGAAGCAGATGTTGGCTGCTTAGGGAGACTTTTTGGGGTTTCCAGGGCGTGCACAGAGGATTTGGCAAGGTCTAGGGCTCAAAGGCTTTCGCAACCCTACACCCTAAAAGAGTAGCGGCTTCGGGAATTGGAGGCTTTTAGGGTTCCATGCCTTAGTGTGAAAGGCTTGAAGGGTTGGGGCATTGAGGGTTGGGTGTTAAGATTTAAGGGTTTAGAGGGCTCTTAGGGCTCTCTCCTTTGGGGAGGTCTTCGGATCCAAGGTTTCCAGGGGTGTAGGGTACATCACCTCTTCCAAGGCCAAAATTCAATTTTCCTAAACCCTGAACCCTGAACCCTAAACCCTAAACCCTAAACCCTACACCCTACACCCTGAACACTAAACCCTAAACCCTAAACCCTAAACCCTAAACCCTAAACCCTAAACCCTAAACCCTAAACCCTAAACCCTAAACCCTAAACCCTAAACCCTAAACCCTAAACCCTAAACCCTAAACCCTCGCCGAGGCTGCTGCTGGTGACCGGCCAGGCAGAGCCCAGCGACTCGCTGGGCACATCCAAAAGGCCTTAGGAAGGAACAGCAGCACTTTTAGGGTTTAGGGTTTGAAAGTTAGGGTTTAGGGTTTAGGGTTTAGGGTTTAGGGTTTAGGGTTTAGGGTTTAGGGTTTAGGGTTTAGGGTTTAGGGTTTCGGGTTTAGGGTTTAGGGCTTAGGGTTTGAAAGTTTGGGGTTTAAGGTTTAGGGTTTTAGGAACCCACAACCCTAAACCCTAAACCCTAAACAGGCCCCGGGTTCCTTCGCAAAACCTGGGGCTCCACAGCCTTTTCGAGAGCCCAGGCTTCGGTCCGGGTCTGGGGGGTTCGTGGTCCGGAGATTTTGGGCAGGTTTTGGGCAAAAGCCTAAACCCTAAACCCTAAACCCTAAACCCTAAACCCCTAAACCCTAAACCCTAAACCCTAAACCCTAAACCCTAAACCCTAAACCCTAAACCCTAAACCAAGCTTCTGCTTTTGCTTCTTGCTTTTTTGGTTGGGTCTTCTTGAAGCCTTGTTCAAGAAAAATTGAACATGTGGCCTCCAGGGACATTTTGAATCAATGGGCCAACTTGTTCAGACAAGGAACTGTGTAACAAACATAGAGACATCTTGAGGGCTTAGGGTTTCGAAAGGTTTAGTGTTTAGGGTTTCGAGACACAACCCCCCTCCCCCCCCCTCCCCTCCCACCCCCCCTCCCCCCTCCCCCCCTCCCCTCCACTCCCCCCCTCCCCCACCCCCCCCCACCCCCCCCGCCCCACAGAACCTGCATTGTTCCAGGTGCCCCCTTGAGGTGCCCTAATATTCCAAAGTTCGGGACTCGTCCGGCTTGAACACTCCCTTGTTGATCACGACAGCCAAGGCATGCAACCACTTTCATCAGCCGTGTCTGCTCGTCGCGGGCAGAAACTAGCGGCGAAATGACTGCAGGGTCAATGTGGTGGCCCAAGAGCCTCCTGCTAGCAAGCGGGACCCTTGGTACTCTTAGCAGCCCATGAGAGCACGGTGCATTTCGAGCTTTGGGATGCCACCCGAAATCGCTCGGCTGCTTCGAAGCGGTCAAGAACTCACGAAGAGAAAGCGTGACCTCACCAGTGGTCCATTGGCCTACTCAGCCAACGACCCGAACTTTTTCAGACCAAGCCGGCCAAGCGGCAGAAAGCCCGAGCCCCTCCTGCTGCCCGGCTTCTGCCCACGGTAGGGTGTCTTGAGAATTCTGGAGCACAGGGGTCTTTGCACCATGCAGGATACCTCGCCCTAAACCCCAAACCCCAAACCCCAAACCCTAAACCCTAAGCCTTTAACCCTAAACCCTGTGGACCCAGTTCCCTTTGTCGCGCACGAAGAGAACTAGCAAGCGACACCCTGAAGGGCAAACCCCAAACACTAAGCCCTAAAGCCCGACAGCTTGAAGGTTGAAGATGGGGGGTCGTTCTCATAGTTGGGGTGCCTTCTTGCGTTCCCCACACATAGTACGGCACTCTTAACATAAGGGCCCAAAAAGCTTTTGAGACCCAATTTGGAGAACTACCCACGTATAGGGTCTGGAAATATAGGGTGTACCCTAAACCCTAAACCCTAGCGTTTAGGGCTACTTGAAAGTTCATGGGCACTTAGAAGTGGGGTTTAAAGCACGAAGGTTATAACCATAGTTACCTTACTTACACATCCCCCGCAATGAACCCCAATGCCTGCATCTTACACCCTAAGCCCTTTCCATACTGTTTGGGTTCAGGGTTTAGGGTCTAGGGTTCAGGGTGTAGGGGTTATGGGGTTTAGGGTCTGGGGCCGGCTTCTACCTATCCGTGTCGCACCCCCTTTTTTTTCTCCGAAGAATTCCTAAAAGGACCTGACCCCCATTTTCCCTCAACACCACGAGCCGACCCTGTGACCATGGGTATCCCAAATAAATAAGGGCCTTACTTTAGGGAGCCCGAATAACAACCTAAAAACATAGGTAAACCCTTTGTTGTCTAGAACCTGTAAACGTGATTTAGGAAACCATTAAACCCTAAATCCCAAAATCTTAAACCCTAAACCCTAGGCCTAAACCCTAAACCCACTCCGGAACACAGCGCCCAGCAGTCTGATGATGTGATCCGCAGGTCGAGCTGCAACCTCGGCCTCTCAAGGACTGAGGACGGGGAACCCTAATCCCTAAACCCCTAAACCCTAAACCCGTCAACCCTAAACCCTAAGGGGGTGGAGGGTTTGTACAGTGTTAGGGTTGGCCCTAAGCCCTAAACCCTTGCGCTTGGGGTTTAGTTGGGTTAAGGTGTTTAGACGATAAGGAGTATAAATGCGAACGCACACGCACACACCTTAAAGTATCGTCGGGATCTCAGCAGACGCCAAAGCCCGAGGGCAGAACCGCCTACACCTTGAAACAAAGGGAAAATTGTTGGGCATTGTCAACTACGGTTTCTTGGGCTCTCTGCGTCTCTGGCTTCCTACTAGTTCTTGGTTCGGCGCCTCATAACTTACAACCCCTATACATATACATGACCCTTGAGGGTTAAGTATGCCACCCTGTTTCCCGAACTCCCGCCTGAGAAGCCGTGTACCTGGGACTCTCTTTAGGTTATACCTACTTATCAAGGGGAAGTTACTATTAATTCCTGTAGCTAAATACTTGGCTGCACTTAGGAGGGTAGCTATGAATTTAATTTTTAGCTGCCTTCTCAAGAAAACCCCAATAAACCCAAAAAGGCTAAAGATGTAAAGTTACAGTAAAGCACCACAAAGAATAGTCCCAGGCAGGGCATCCGAGGACCTCTCGCGGCTCGCAAGCCCCCAGTCGCTGAGTGCCCTTAGGGTTTAGGGTTTAGGGTTTAGGGTTTAGGGTTTAGGGTTTAGGGTTTAGGGTTTAGGGTTTAGCGCTGAGTGCCCAACCCATCCGCGGGCCCCTCACCCGGCTGGTTCTGCTCAGCCCGCGGGGCCTGGACTTGGGTGTAGGGCCCTAAACCCTAAACCCCAAACCCTAAACCCTAAACCCTAAACCCTAAACCCTAAACCCTAAACCCTAAACCCTAAACAAGCCCGAAACCTTAACCCTAAACCCTAACAGTTCTTGAGGTGGGGTTTAGGGTTTCTGCCCATGTACTCCGCCCTGCACCTGGGGACAGTTTTGCGGGGCCTTATGGAGCCTGAAGCAATACCAACTTTATCCCTCCGCCCCCAGCACCCCTGGTTTGGTTTGAGGTCTAGTTTGTTTTTGGTGTGGGATTTCGGGTTGAGGGGGGGAGAAGTTAAGTGGTTGAAGATCTAGCTTTTGGTAGTTTAGGGCTGAGTAGAGTGGTACAACCGCAACCTCTTAACCCTAAACCCTAAGCCACACAACCGCAAAGAGTCTGGGTAGCACGCCAGCGATGACGTGAAGCGCTTGAGCCTTTCAGGGGTGGGGTTTCCTGGGGCGTGGGAGTTCGACTTAAACCCCAAACCCTAAACCCGAAACCCTTTGTTTTTCCATCTGGGCTGGGTGGGAAGAAGGCAGCTGCTTGCACAACCTGATCAGCTCTGCTGGCAAACCCTAAACCCTAAACCCTGAGCCTTTTTTTGCAGCAGGGCTCCTCGCCACTGCCTGCCTCGCCCCTTATTCCTGACCCTAAAGCCTAGTTCAACATTCAAGGTTTCCGGGTTTAGGTGAATATTGACCCTAAACCCTAATCCCTAAACCCTAAACCCTAAACCCTAAACCCTAAATCAAAAACCGTTGTAGATCCTAAAGTCTCAATTCCTAAGCCCTGAAAGCCACGCAATGCAGCCCAAACCCTGTGATGGCGTGCAGATGGTCTGGCTGGGGCATGCGCCAGTTTTTCTGGGAGGGGGAGGCTGGGCTTATATAGGGTTTATTTGTAGGGTTTATAGGGTTTAGGGTGAGGCTTCCCGGGTGAACCTGACATACGGGAAACTAAGCGTATACCGCTGCAGCAGAAAGAAGCAGATTTCAGATTCGGGGTTTCGGTTTGAAGAGAACGCAACAAACGGGGATTCTAATACTTTCCACATGGGGTGCGAATCCAAAAAAGCGCAACCCTTTGACCTCAAACGGGTCCCTCTAAACCCTAAACCCTATAAACCCCATGAACCGTATTCACCCCGTTCAACCCTAAACCCTAAACCCTAAACCCCAAACCCTAAACCCTAAACCCTAAACCCCAAACCCTAAACCCTACACCCTGAAACCCTAAACCCTAAACCCTAAAGCCTAAAGCCTAAAGCCTAAACCCGAAACCCCAAACCCCAAACCCTAATCCCTAAACCCCAAACCCTAAACCCTAAACCCTAAACCCTCAGGGCTCCCGAGATCGCTCCGACTCGCAGGGCCCCAGCCAAGTCAGGTTGCTCTGAAGCAACGGGCGCTGCGCAGCAAACACCAGCCTGTCAGAGGGTTTAGGGTTTAGGGTTTAGGGTTTAGGGTTTAGGGTTCAGGGTTTAGGGTTTAGGGTTTAGGGTTTCAGGGGCTCATGGGCACTTGTGGGTCGCTCTCTAGACTAAAATGGGCGTTCTTTTGGGGATGCTTTTTACAAGGTGCCGTTGCTTTCGAGCGACCTAAACAAGGAACTGCCCCTACAAGTCGGGTTAATAACGTAAGAATCATAGCTGGCTGCAGAAGTAGGATACTCAGAGATACCCTCGCAGGGAACCCTAAACCCCAAAACCCTAAAACCCTGAAACCCTAAAGCCCTTGTTGCATCCAGGCCTAAAATCCAAAAACCTAAACCCTAAACACTATAAACCCTAAACCCTAAACCCTAAACCACAAGCCATCCCCATGCCTGTTAAGGGGATTCGGATTTTTCAAAAACCAACCCAGAACCCCAAAATAAACCCATAAACCACTACGTTTAGGGCTTCGGGTTCAGGGCTTAGGGTCCGCAAAACGAAACCGCAAAACTGCAAGCCACCCATCGTTTAAGGGTCATAGAGGCAAGAAATGAGGCAAGCATCAACGACACGAAGTCGCCTGTTGAGGTGCAGGGACAGCGTCTGTACCCTAAACCCTAAACGCTAAATCGCCTGTTGAGGTGCAGGGACAGCGTTTGCAACGAACTCCGCAGGCTCAGCGACCAGGGGCCTTGGCAGAAAGCGCCCCCCAGCTGACTTTGGGAGCTATGGGTTTCACTAGGGATTTATGACCCCTAAACCCTAAACCCTAAACCCTAAACCCTAAACCCTAAACCCTAAACCCTAAACCCTAAACCCTAAACCCTAAACCCTAAACCCTAAGGGGATTCAGGCTTGAGGATTCAGATTTAGAGGAACTCGGGGTTGAAGTTCCAAAAGTAAGATTGGGGGGCCAAAGCCTAAACCTTGGACCCTAAACCCTAAACCCTTTTGTAAGTCTGGCCTGGTATCGACACCCAGAACGCCTACCCCTGAGTAGCCCAAGGCTTGACTTTTGGCTGGGACTGGGGGCTTGAGGAGGGCGTCGGTTGGTGGGGTTTAGGGTTTTGGGTTTAGGATTTGGGGTTTTGGGGGTTGGAGTTTAGGGTTTATGGGGTATTAAGACCTTTTGGGGTCAGCTGTCCCTGGGGACGAGTTCGTGGGCGTCTGCGCATCATGCTTCGCCAACCTCGCCTTGCAAGTAAACAGTAGTATACAAACAGAACTCCTTACGGTCTCTCTCAGCACCTGCATTTTGGGGCTGACAGCGAGTGGTGACTTTCTCGAAATCTCTCGAAATTCCCCTAAACCCTAAACCCTAAACAACGACTGGCATGCGTCGGTCTTGCATCCTTTCCTCCTCGCGCCACACCGGTGGCTCTGAGCCGACTCGTTCATTGCGGGCGGAGCTCAATTCGCCTAGAAAAACCCTAAACCCTAAACCCTAAACCCTAAACCCTAAACCCTAATCTGGAGTTTCAGGTTTCAGGTAGGTCAGGAGGGGGGGTGGCTCCGCTCCAAGCCCTGGAAGCTCTGAACCCCAAAACCAAAATCTTGAGGCAAAGTTGTCATGGGGCTTAGAGTGGCCCGGCCCAGCAAGAAGAGACCGCCCACACTGCTTCCGTGAGACATTGGTATAATGTAAAACGATTCTCCTTCATCTGGGTAGTTCTCCAAAATTAGGGTCCCATTTGGAAAGAGGGGGGGGTGCTTGTTAATGGTACCGTACTATATTGCCCGAATATACCTATATTAGGGGACACAAAAAAGGAACCTAATTGAGAGAACTACCCATGTTCAGCTTCCGGCACATGTCTTATGTCTTCCTTAGAAAATCTCGGTGGAGTTCATTCCTGCCGACTAGGGGGCACCGCGAGAGGTGCGCCCCCGCTGGTTGCGCGAGGCTGCCGAGTTCATAGGTAGGGTTAGAAGTAGGGTAGCTATTATGGTAATAGCGAACCTTTTTCGGGGTACCTATAACCCTACTTGTAAGGACTCCTGAACCTTCTCAAGTATGCGAGGATCACGCAAGCAGCACCGCAAGCAGCCCAAGCCCGAAACTCGAGATTGTAACTCCTCAGTCCTATAAGACCAGGATCGGCCTTGCTTTCCGTACCCTCGGCCCTTGTTGTGCCTTTGAAGGCTTTCGGTTGCTATTGCGGTTGTGATGCCTCGGGGTCCGTAAAACCCTTTCGTCCAGCTGGTTTATTGGTTCAAGTTTGGAATATGGAGATTAAATGTAAAACATATACATATACATATATGTGTATCTATAATATATCTATCTATCTTGTACATATATATATATATACTTTTATTGTTTGGGGGGGGGGTTGGGTTTAGGGATGCAGGATGTTTCAGGCCTGAGGGCTCTTGGGATGTATGAGGTGCTGATATGATGTGGGGCTCGATAGAGGTTGCGACACTGAAAGGCTCGCAGGATCACAAGAAATACGCTGACCCTGCTTTGATGTTCGTAGGGTGTCCCCCCCCCCCCTCGCCCAAAAAAAAATCAAATCCTTCCATACAAGGGAAATACATGGATTTGGGAGGGGGGGGGGGGGTTCTCGTGAGCAAATATTGGTTTTTGGATGTTAAGAACCGCTCATCAGGACACAAGCGCTAAGCCAGAACAGCACTGACAATCATACTGATACGAACCCTATGCTTCCACGGACCTAATTACTGTTTCCCACAAGTTCCAGGTACCTAAGGAGTAGGTCCTGGGAGTTCCAGGTCCGAAGGATTAGGTCAGTGGTACACCTAAACCCTAAACCCTAAACCCCAAACCCTAAACCCTAATACCTAATACCCTAAACCCTAACAGCCCTAAACCTTCAACCCCATGACAGGATGCCACACTGGGGCCTGACTCTCTTACTACTAGTTGCTTAAGAACCCCCAAAAAAAACTAAACTAGAAATCCCGAAATTAGCCTTATAAGGAAGAATACTATTTGCTTACGAACCCCTCCCCAAAAAACATGAAGATAATCATCCCTATATCACCCGTATAAGGAAGAATCTTATTGCTTAAGAACCCCCAAAATGAAAAAGTATAAATCCCTACATTACCCTATAAGGAAGAATCTTATTTGCTTAAGAACCCCCCCCCCCCCCAAAAAAAAAAAAAAAGAATGCAACAAGTGAAAACCAGTAGAAATCCCTATGTTACCCGTATAAGAGAGAATATGATTCGCTCAAGAACCCCCAAAAAACAGAAATCCCTATACTACCCGTATAAAGGAAGAATATTTGCAAATCGATCCTCCCTATATCACCATGATAATATAAGGAAGAATATGGTTTTTCATTATATACATACAAACATAGATGCATATATATATATATATACTTATTTATTTTTATTATTATTTTATTTATTTTTTTTTTTTGGGGGGGGGGGCTCTCTGAGGCAATTCGAAGCTTAGAGGTTGCTCGACCTCCGGTCTCGGTCTCGGTCGGCTTGGCGCAGCTTCAGGAAGAACCGGACATCCCAGTCCTTTGCCACTTTTTTGGGGGAGATTTGCCAGGGGAGGGGGTTTAGGGTTGAGGGTTTAGGCTTTGTCGAGATTTGCAGGGTTTAGGGTCTAGGGTGGTTTAGGGTTTAGGAGTTTAGGGTTTAGGGCCATGATTTTGTTACTTGGGTGGAGGGTTTTTGGCAGTGCCAGGTGTTCTTCTTGTCACCCTTCTGCTGGGAGGGTGATTGGAGGGTTTAGGGTCGAACGGTTTTGGGAGGTTTGAGAGGGCTGAGGTATTATGGAGCTCACCGAAAGCTACTTTTTTGTAGGGTCCTCTTAGAACAAATGACCTGAGAGGATTCTTCGGTAACCTACAAAAATGCAGGCTGTTTGGTTCTTGAGGTGGAGATTTACTAAGGGCGGTGTCATGCTAGACTCCCAAGTATATAGACCGGCTGTGGACCTCCCAGGAGCGGTCAGAGAACACATGACAAGAGACAGCTTCAACACAAAGCCCGCAGCCTTCAGGCACCATGACCCAAATCTCTCAGCCCTTTACTGTGAGGCTGCCGGCCCTCAACCCTAAACCCTAAACGTTGAACCCTGACTAAACCCCAAAGCCACCCTGCAAGCAGCTCGTGTCCCAGCGACCTTTGGTTGAAGCGCCTTGTGCTGGTAGCCGAAAGTCTCGCTGTTGATGGAGTCTCAGGGCGTCGGGCGTCGGAATTCGCTTCGCTTCGCAAAAATGTAGGTTTAGACAGGGGGATACCCTTTTGGGGATGCCTATCGTTAAGGATTCCAGTTTTCGGGGGGTTTGTGGGCACACGGCGTTTTAAAAAATGGGGAAATACCCACACGAATCATCCCAACAGCAACTGGGTCCTGGTAGGGGTTATATGAAAAGTTATCATGTTTAATCCTTATTGGGTTGTTTTATGATAACAAAAATGTAGAATTAAAGCCAACAAGGACCCAGGTAAGGGTTCGATCAGGAATCTAACTTGACTCGGGGAGTCGACAAACATACACAGGCTGCACTTAGGAGGGTAGCTATGAATTTAATTTTTAGCTGCCTTCTTAAGAAACCCAATAAACCCAAAAAGGCTAAAGATGTAAGTTACAGTAAAGCACCACAAAGGGGGCTTCGACAAACATAAACAGGCAAAAAGGCTGACGTGCTTCACTTTGTTTTCGGATCCTCGGCTCCTACGCAGAGGAGCTCTAAACCCTAAACCCTAAACCCTAAACCCTAAACCCTAAACCCTAAACCCTAAACCCTAAACCCTAAACCCTAAACCCTAAACCCTAAACCCTAAACCCTAAACCCTAAACCCTAAACCCTAAACCTAACCCTAAACCCTAAACCCTACCCCCCCCCCCCCCCCCAAAAAAAAAAAAACAAAAAAAACAAAGAAACAAAAACATCCCTCGGCCTCGACGCATGGAGCCTTGCCCCGAGAAGAAGTGACAGACCCTGCATGCTCCTGCTCAGCCCCGGCACCCGAGCCTCTGACGAAATCGGAACTCTAAACCCTAAACCCTAAACCCTAAACCCTAAACCCTAAACCCTAAACCCTAAACCCTAAACCCTAAACCCTAAACCCCCCGGAGCCTATGGCTCCTTCTTGCGAAGAGCCCCGGCTTCTGGGTGTGGTCCCGGGGAGATGCCTAGAAGGGAAGGGAGCGAGTGGCTCCGGTTTTGGAGGGTGGTGGCTTCCCTACTACCACCGTCTAGTTTAGGGTTTAGGGGTTCTATACTACCCCCTAGATTCCTCCCGAATTACCTTAACTAGGTTTAATTGTCCTTAAATAGACTTAATAACTTCACAAGCCTCACAATTTGGTTGAAGTAACCCGTAAGGCCACAAGAATTACTTGGGTGGCCCTTAAACCCCTCTGGAAAATATTCTTAGAACATGACTCTCTTGAACCCGACAGGGAAAATATCAAATGTCCCAAAGGATTACCTAAATTACACAAGGCCTCATCATTTGGTGCTCCCCCTCCCCAACACACACCCCCCCCCCCCCACCCCCCACCCCCACCACCCCCCCCCCCCACCCCCCCCCACCCCCCCCACCCCCCCCCCCCCCCCCCCCCCCCCCCCCCCCCCCCCCCCCCCCCCCCACCCCCCCCCCCCCCCCCCCCCCCCCCCCCCCCCCCCCCCCACCCCCCCCCCCCCCCACCCCCCCCCCCACCCAAAAAAGAAAAGTTTAGGGTTTAGGGTTTAGGGTCTAGGGTTTAGGCTTTAGGGTTTAGGGTGTAGGATTAGGGTTTAGGGTTTACTCTATAATGTATAGGGAGAAGCATTAGATGCCTGGAAGTTCAGGGATACATTAGGGTGGCTGCAAAAAATATGGTCCCCGCTGGGGTACCCTAAATATTCGGTGCCGCATTATCATAGGGGTCCACAAAGGGACCATGATTTTGACAGCCACCCAATTAGAATACACGGACGTCATGGAAGAAAAACGCAACGAAGACGGGAGGGACCCCAAAGATGCGATGCAGCCAATGCGCAGATGACATGACTTACGACGCTTCATGCCTCTACCCCTTAGGTACTCCAGAAACCATATTGGAATAACGGCGGCCTTTCTTGGGTTGGTTACTTTGTATGGGAACCTTGAAGCACGGGTCACCTCTCAGCTACCAAGACCCCCAAAGCCGTGGAGCTCGCAGCGACGATGTTGCCAGTCGACCCCAAGCCCCTTAAAGGCCTCGGCCCCCCTAAACCCTATAAACCCTCTAACCCTAAACTCTAAACCCTAAACCCTAAACCCTAAACCCAAAACCTAAAACCCTAAACCCGGAGCCCGAAAATCCTCAAGCCACACGTATGAAGCCCAGGCTCAGTTCGCCAAAGACGGTGGTGAGGCTCCGATCCTGGTTTCTTTAGGGGCTTCTTGGCTTTAAGGCAAAGGTTTGAGATACCCTGATGGAGATTTAGGGTTTAGGGTCTAGGGTATAGGATTTTTTTCCTCCTGCACAGCCGGGGCATATCGGAATTAGGGTTTAGGGTTTAGGGTTTAGTGTTTGGGGCTTCGACTCTCACACTCGCACACAGGCAGGCCAGACCTCTGGCTGGTCCATTCGGCAGCACCCGATACTGTGAGCATGGTTTTCTCAAGTTCCCATTACCTCCTTTGGGTTTGGGTTTAGGGTTCAGGGTTCAGGGTTTAGGGTTTAGGGTTTGGGGTTTGGGTTTAGGGTTTAGGGTTTAGAAAACCCCAAAAAAGTTGGAATAGTGCTGGGATTTCCCCATACTTTACTCCTAGGGATTGAGACTCTTGGGTTTCCAACTTTTTGGCTTCTACTCTACCTCCTTGGCTTCAGAGTTTGGGATTTGGGCCTTATCAGCTTTGGGAGAGCTTGGGATCTCAGGTATGCTTGTTGCGGCAGCTGCTCAGGGGCTTACAGGCAGTGGGCTAGAGGCCTTTCCAAAAAAACCTCGCTTAAGAACGTACTTGGAGGTTCATTCAGGTACTTTCAAGTAGGGTTGTATAAGTGCCCTGAATAAAGTTAGAACAGTAGTTTCCCTTCTGGTAACCCGACGTGATAAGTTCCCTAATCAACCTCCAACTCCAAATACGTAGCGCTACACCCTAAACCCTAAACCCTAAACCCCTGAACCCTAAACCCTAAACCCTGGATCTTGGGGCTTGGCCCACACCGGAGGCTTCGGCGAGTGGGGCCCATCGAAGCCGCTCACTTCCATGGGAAGACCTGCCTGCGACTTCGAAGAACAAAGGGATTCGGGATTCGGCTTTAGGGCTTGCAGGTTCATGGTACTTATTAACCAAATAGAACTGTACTTACAGCCCACTTACAGGCCCCTTAAGTGCTCTAATATGGTTATAAGTACAGTTACACTTGGTTAAGAAGTACCATGAACCTCCAAGTAGGGTTTAGGGTGCGAATTTGTGCATGCAGCGTACGAGATCTGAGTGCTAAAATTCCTGCAGTTCTGCCGACGAGGAGTACAGGAACGGTGGCACAGCTTGAGGTGTAGACATGAAGATGGCAGCTTCAGTTGCCCATGGTTGCCTAAACCTTATTTTGAAACCCAGTAATTAGGGTTTAGGCTTTAGGGTTTCATTAAGCGTTGAGCCCTTGGGCCCTTGGCCGAGGCGCTGAGCTGCAGTATCTGGTGGTTGCCCTGAAGCAGCCGAACTGGAGTCTCCCTCTCAGCCCGACCCGCTGCTGATTCCCCTGCAACCCAGAGTATACACTCCCTATCTAAAGAAAGGAAAGAAATCTCTGATCTCTGTCGAGTCCCTTGAAAACACCATAAACCACTTTACCCTAGACCCTAAACCCTAAATCCATCAGCTGAGGCGTGGGCACTCTTCCCAGCGTCGCAGATCACCACCTCGAACCCCCCGCCCCTAAACCCTAAACCCTAAACCCTAAACCCTAAACCCTAAACCCTAAACCCTAAACCCTAAACCCTAAACCCTAAACCCTAAACCCTAAACCGCAGCACGGTGGGCCACCGGGCAAGGAGACACTTTACGTTCAGCCGAAACATACTTAAAGGCTCCAAGGACCCTCCTACACAGGGACTGGTACCTCCTAAGGAGGATTCCGGAGTCTCAACTCCTGGGGTTTTGAGGGCCCAAGAGCCTTAGGGTATATATGTATATATACGCCACAGACTCTGTGGTTGCAGGTTTCGGAGCAACAAGAATCCGGAACCCCAAGCAGGGAGGCACCAGTTTACACATTCAGCAATATACCTGAACTCAGTGCAACCAACAAAAACCCTAAACCAAAAACCCTAAACCCTAAACCCTAGATCACGGTTCTAAGCTCCGACCCGGGAGAGCAGGACAGCCCAGCCCAGTATGCTTTGTTGGCACCCAGACTTACTTCTCCAATAGGGTGTAGGGTTTAGGGTTTAGGGTTTAGGGTTTAGGGTTCACCTTAAGGCTCCAAGGACCCTCATACAGAGGCCTGATGAGGGTTCTGGGGTCTCAGTTCCTGGGGTGTTGAGGGCCCAAGAGCCTTAGGGAAGGGGGGGGGAAAAAGGTTAACTTTATTAGTCCTACTGAATAAGGAAACCCAAACAGTTTCTAAAGTTCGATTCTTGGCCAAGTAAGAACTTGTCTGCCACCAAGGAGCCACCGGCACGATGAGAACACCAAGCACTGTGAGGGAGCTCGCCAAGCCTCAGGGTTCGGGTCGGTGTAGGGTTTAGGGTTTAGGGTTTAGGGTTTAGGGTTTAGGGTTTAGGGTTTAGGGTTTAGGGTTTAGGGTTTAGGGTTTAGGGTTTAGGGTTTAGGGTTTAGGGTTTAGGGTTTAGGGTTTAGGGTGTAGGGTGTAGGGCGCAGGGTTCAGGGTTCAGGGCTTAGAGTAGAGTTCAGGGGTCCCTCCAACCCGCGACTGAAAAAGGTGTGGCAAGCTACCCGCATAGAGCCTTGCACGCCAAAAGGTAACGGCTCATGGCGAAACCTTAAAACCCAAAGCCCACTGAAAGCCCTTGAGACCAAATTTCTAAAGCCTGTAAAGCCCTTTAAAGAGCCACCCAAGCCGATAAACCATGTAAACTCTATAAACCCGATAAACCCCATAAGCCCGAAAAAGGCTATAAGACCCCATCAAACCCTTTCAAGCCATGTAAAACCCTATCAAGCCCTATAACGCCCCACTAAAACCCCAAAACAAACCCTAAACCCCTAAACCCTAAACCCTAAACCCTAAACCCTAAACCCCAAACCCTTCAGGAAGCCCAGGAGATGGGCCCCCCGGTCCCCGGTGCGGTCAAGGGGCCCTTGACCACCACCCGCGGCACGGGCGAGTCCCACTCGTTCTCCTCGGTGGGTTTGGGGTTTGGGGTTTGGGGTTTGGGGTTTAGGGTTTAGGGTTTGGTGCTTGGTACATCTGGGGGCCTTCATGATTAGAATAGGGTTTTAGGGGCTATTCTGGTACGATTGTCCTGGGACCATAAGGGAACAAATGCTATTAGGAATTCTTCCGGCTGTCGCTCTGAGGGCTCGGGAACGATCAGTTTAGGGCTGAGGGTTTGGGGTACTACAAGCTTATAGGGTTTAAGGGTTTCTTTTGCGCCACCCGCCTAGCCACGCGCTGCAGGGTGAGCTGCAGGAGGAGGTTAGGGCTTATAGGAGCTTCGGCTGCATGATCTGAAGGTTTTGGGGTGCAGATAACCCCAATTGTAACTGCACTTAGAAACCCCCTAAGTCCTCTAAGTCCTCTAGTCTAAGCAGGGTAGAAGTAGGATTACTATGTTTGGGAGATATATATAAGTACCCACGAACCTCCAAGTGAGGGTTTGGGGAGCACCTGCGAAGGCCCGTTGATGTGGTCAGTCGGACCCCACCGGTGCTCAGGGAACTTTTGGTATAGGGTTCAGGGGCTCTGGTATGGGAACTTTCGGTTAGGGTCCAGGGCTAGGGTTTCTAGGGTTTTGGGAACTTTTTTGGTTAGGGTCCAGGGCTAGGGTTTAGAAGGTTTTTGGAACTTTTTTGGTCAGGGTCCAGAACTGGGGTTTCTAGAATTTTGGGGAACTTTTTTGGTCAGGGTCCTGGGCTTACAGGGCTTTGTGTTTAGGGTTTAGGGTTTAGGCTTGAGGGACGGCAGAACTGAGCCTCAGGCAAAGAAGGTGTGCATGTAGAGCAGCACGCCAGATCCGATTCCAATCCACCACACGGATACCTACGCCGAAGCTTCGGGTTCAGGGTTCAGGGTTCGGGGTTCAGGGTTCAGGGTTTAGGGTTTAGGGTTTTAGGGTTAACCCTACATCCTATGGCATGTATGTTGGGTTGATCCAAGTTCCTGGAATCGCTGTTCTGCGGATCTGCTCGGGAGAAGAAGTTTAGTAACAGCTGAGGGTTTAGGGCTCACGGTTCCAAGGGCAAGGTCGTTCGTCGGGGTCCTCATGATAGCCTGGTAGAACCCGAACAAGGGGACCACATAGAGAACACAGGGTTTAGGGTTTCGGGTTTATGGTTTAGGGTTTTAGGGTTTAGGGTTTAGGGTTTTAGGGTTTTGGGGTTTTGGGGTTTTAGGGTTTTAGGGTTTTAGGGTTTTAGGGTTTTAGGGTTTTAGGGTTTTAGGGTTTTAGGGTTTTAGGGTTTTAGGGTTTTAGGGTTTTAGGGTTCTAGGGTTCTAGGGTTCTAGGGTTTTAGGGTTTTAGGGTTTTGGGGTTTTGGGGTTTAGGGTTTAGTGTTTAGGGTTTAGGGTTAAGGGTTATGGGTTAAGGGTTAAGGGTTAGGGTTTAGGGTTTGGGGTTTAGAGTTTAGGGTTTAAGCAGCAAGTCTCCAGACACAGCCCTGTACACTCGTCCCAAGGGCAGCGGCTCTGAGCTGCCTTAGGGTCCAAGCCCCAAGTGCAAACCCCTACAACTCTAAGTCCTAGTCCCGAGCCCCTCAACCCTAAGCCCAAAATTCGAAGTCCTAAGCCCCAGACCCCAAACCCGAAATCCTGAACCCCTACAGGGTGGGGCCCCCTAGTTATAAGTAGAGTTATAAGGGCCCTAAATTGGGTTATAAGGACCCTAAGTTAGGTTATAAGTCCCTTAACTACAGTTAGTATAGTAAGGGGGCCCCACCCTGTATACCCTAAACCCTAAACACCTCAACGCCTCACCAACAAGCCAAGGGCACGGTCATCTTGAGCATCCGTTGAACGGATCTGGAGAAGCTCCTGCAGAACACAAAGCCTACTCAGGGTTTACGGTTTAGGGTTACTTGCAGGTTCAAGGGTACTTTGAAGTAAGGAGATAAGTAGGATAACCATAACCTTATTTAGGGTACGTACAACCTTTCTTTACAAGCAAGTTTTGAGCTCTAAACCCAAAACCTATATAGGGCTCAGCAGCAGGGTCATGTAAGCGGACTGTTGCGGCCAGGGTGCTGATTGAATGGAGGATCCCCACAGGCTACTAGACCCTCCCCGTTCGTTTCTAAGGCTTCCTTGGGAGGCGTACGGTTTAGGCTTAGGGCTAGGGTTTAGCAGTATCGGGGTGCGGGCAATCGATCGACAAGCGCAATATGACATTCTTATTGTGATATGTGTAATTCTATTGTTGCTACTGAAATATGAACATATCTTCATAACTTGTCTATTACTCAATTGTGTTACTCATGCAATGCTGCCATCCCCCCCCCCCCCCCCCCCCCCTAAACCCTAAACCCGAAACCCTAAACCCTAAACCCTAAACCCTAAACCCTAAACCCTAAACCCTAAACCCTAAACCCTAAACCAAAAAAAAACTGGTGCAACCGGGGCTCCCCAAGCTCTCCACACCCAACCCATAGGCTCGGCTGGTGATGTTGTAGCGATCCTCAGATCTTCAAGTGTTCAGGGTTTAAGGTTTGGGGTTTAGGGGGTTTAGGATTTGGGTTTTTCAGGGTGGGGCCCCCTTACTATACTAACTGTAGTTAAGGGACTTATAACCTAACTTAGGGTCCTTATAACCCAATTTAGGGCCCTTATAACTCTACTTATAACTAGGGGTCCCCACCCTGTAGGGTTTGGGGCTCAGGGTTTGGGGGGCGTAACCAAGGCGGACTCAACGCTGCTGGGACACGCCCACCCACACCTACCATGTAAGGTCTGCAGGACTGGACATGAACAAAAGCGTGCCCTCTATACTCCCCTTAGAACCTTAACAAGAATAATATGTTTAATACCCTCTTGGGTTTTTATATAAACAAAAAATAGAAAAACCCCAAGGGGGATAAAGCTTGTGTTGCATTGCGTGTACATGGCACGGAACATCTGAACCCCCCCCCCTACACCAAAAGGTATACTAAAGGGAATCCCAACTCTAATCATCCCTAAACCATGTTCCAACTTTCTGGAGTTTACTGTAGCCTAAACGAAGGGGCTCCGAGCCCCAGCTTGGATGTGTCAATCCCTCCGGGCGGCGACCCAGTAGCGGATGGCGAAGAACATGCCCGCGCAGGGCCTCACAGAATCGCCAGCGGGCTATCCGCTGGTGACAGTAAGAGATTCGGCTTCGAGGTTCGGATTTCCAGTGAGGGTTTCCCTGAACCCTAAACCTGCTAAATCGAACTCCCCCCCCCCCCCCCCCCAAGACCAACCCTTTCTGAAACCCGAGACCATCCCGCAACGCTCCCGTAATTTCTCCAAACCTTTAGCAGCGGAGCTTCAGGAGGGTTTCTAGGGCTGAGGGCCTTCGGGGTTTAGAGTTTACGGTTTTGGCCGAAAGCTCTAGGCCTAGGGACTACCTGCACATCTAATCAACAAACCTTGAGATCCCCCTGAGCCACTGATGGGTCTCTGTCAGAACGCGGCAACTGTGGATAGCTTAGCTTGGCATAAAAAAGAGACTGGACATCAGAATCTCTAAGCGGCAAGCCTTAAACCCTATGAACAGAGTCCAGGGTTTAATCGCACAAGCTCGAGGCCAGGCGAGGTACACAGGATCCACTGACTCCAAGCATCAGTGAGTGGCACGGTCCTGTTCCTACTCTAATCGGCTGCACCATTACTATACGAGGTACTTGGGGTTTGGGGGGGAATTAGGGTTTAGGGGTAATTTGGGATTAAGGTTAAGGGGAGGGGGGAAGTAGGCTTTGGGGTGCAGGGTTTTGGGGGGAGCCCAGAAATTCTTTTCCAACTGGGCAGATGTAGTCCGAAGGGTGACATTCTTCCAAGGCACAAGAGGCTCGGAACGTAGATGCCCATGCCGAAGCCCAAGGCCAGAATTCCCATGGAGAAGGCATACCAGTATCCTTAGATGGTTCAGGGTGTATAGCGCCACAGCCACAACCCTAAGCCCTTTTCCCTAAAACCCAAAACCCAAAACCCAAAACCCTAAAAGCCTAAATCCCTTTTTGGCTTCAGGGCACCACCACTGCGTAAACCCGAAGGCTTAGGATGCACTGCTTGGAACTACCCATGTGGGGGTTACAAAATTAGGGGTACCGCTGTTGGGGTCCTTATTCTAAGGGTATCCTACTACTTGGGGGTCTATACTTGGAAGTTCATGGGTGCTTACAACCCCAAAGTATACGACTACTCATAACCTACTTAGAGGACTTAGGGGACTTCGCGGGCTTGTAGGTACAGTTATCACTGGGGTTAGAAGGGGGTCCCGTATTGTCCTAAACCCCATGTACTGACAGAACGGACAGATGACCAGAGAACCACCACAGGGTCCGTGTGTAGTGCCATTCTGGAATTAGGTACGCCAGAACCCTCTGAAGTATGGTTTCGGGATGCCTAGTTCCATAAGAGGACTACGAATGCACCCTCTGGGCAGCATCGAAGGCAAGAACAACTAGCGTTAATATTGGGTTGGTGGCCTAGACCACGCCTGAAAACCAGGCGGGCTGAACAGGGCCTGAGCAGAGCGTAGTCTATAGGTTTAAGCCCTAAACCCTTACAATCCCTACACCCGAAACCCTAAACCTCCATGTCCGGCATATTTCTTCGAAGGCCTCGTAGCTTCGTAGGCAGAGACGACAGGTTGTGACAAAGGACCCGAGTTGTAACGGTCGCCTAGAAGTGAGGCTTTGTATATAGGGGTCCCTCAGCCCGAGCCCTCAGACCCTCCCCAACCTAAAGGAACAGTAAGGTGTGGGTAGTCCTAAACCATAAACCCTGAACCCTAAAAGGACAGTTCGGCATGGGTAATTGCTGTTGATACAAGAGGGGCCTACGTCAGCCTCTTCGTAAAACCCTTGCATGGAACACTCGCCACCTGAAAATGTGCGGGGTTTTATAGGGCTTAATATCATGGAGTTTACCAGCGTTTCAAGCATTTCGAGTGCTTTTCGGGTTCCTGTCTACAGGGTTTGGGCAAGCTGGACAGGGCTTTACAAGCCATTGAAGCCAAGGCGTCCGTACGAGAAGCTCCACGGGTCTGCTTCGCCCATGAGACTCCGGAGTACGAGCCTGGTGTGAGGCTTCAGGGAACAGATTACCCTGTAATAATATAGTCATAGGGATTAGGGGGTTTGTACTACAGGGTTTGTAGGGTTTTAAGGTTCGAGGGCTTGTAAGGTTTACGAAGCTTACGGTTTGGGGCTTTGGGGTCGACTTAGTACGTCTACTTAGCAACTATCCCCAAAATAATCCTATCATACTCCTCATAACCCGACTTCCGACCCCGAGGTTTAGGGTTTGGGGTTTAGAGTTCTCTAGGGTTTAGGGTTTAGGGCAAAACTGACCCCGTTCAAATCCCCCTCCTAACCAGTCCCCCCCCCCCCCCCCCCCCCCCCCCCCCCCCCCC